>VYZR01116271.1:0-25081 GCA_013400675.1 Oxylabes madagascariensis
CGGCGGCTCGGCCCCAGCGCGCCCGGGCGGCGCACCCCGGAGCGGCGCGGCGCGGGGGGCCCATGAGCGGCGATGGCAGCGGCTATCGCCAGCTCGCTGATCCGGCAGAAGCGGCAAGCGAGGGAGTCCAACAGCGACCGGGTGTCCGCCTCCAAGCGCCGCTCCAGCCCCAGCAAGGACGGGCGCTCCCTGTGCGAGAGGCATGTCCTGGGGGTCTTCAGCAAAGTGCGCTTCTGCAGCGGCAGGAAAAGGCCGGTGAGGAGGAGACCGGGTGAGTACGGCGGGCCGGGGCCGTGGGAACACGCTTCGCGGAGAGGGACAGCCCCGGTCCCGCCGGGATGGCTGCCCCGGGGCGCTCCCGGCACCGCCGGGTACCGGCCGGGGACCAGGCTTGCTCCGCGCTCAACTTTGGCCTGGGTCCTGGCGGATCTCCTCCCCTGGTCTGATGGGACGGGTCGGCAGTGATCTGCTGCCAGCATCCCTTCACCACTGTCCGAAGCGCGAGCACAGAGGATCCTCCGTCAGGAGTGGCCCAGAGGTTTCATTTTTCCAAGCTTCGCCCAGAATTGTATTTTTCCACTTCCTCGTAGATAAGTTTTTAAAACGGTCTCTCATTTTCTGCATGGAGACAAGGAAATCAATAAACTGAGGATCAGTTAAAATTGTGGCCATTTGATAACTAAATCCATCAAGTGCTACTTCAAGAGCAGAGTTGTACAGGGAATTTCATTAGCTTAGAAAGCTTTCTTGATGGCAGCTGCACGATGGTTACACCTGATACTGAGTTTGTGACGACCTAGAAGCGCTCTTTAGGGTAGTCCTTTTTTGTCTTCTTTTCTTTATTCTTTTATTCTTGTGTGTGCTCAGTCTTGGTTCCTTGTGAAGAACTTCGCTTTAGTGTACACCCTTAGTGCTCACATTCCCATGATGAAGTCCCACCACCCACAGTTTCAGTTCTGAGCATTGCTTTGTGCTCTCAGCTGTCCTTGGTAGGCGTGAGAACTCAGCACCCGGCAAGAATAGGCCCTCCATAATTTCTGAGTGGAAGTATGATTTATGTCTTGCTTTATTTTTTTCACTGCTATAAGTCACCATAAAGGTAAGATAACAGAGACTGGTTTGAGAAGCTGCTGTGAACATGTAGTTTTCTCAAGATGTTCTTCAGTATAGTGGTTAAAAAAGAGGGATACTCATTCACTTAGCCATTCAGGGTGTACCATCAACCTGTGTAACCCTCCCATGATTTCCATATTCATTAGCATTGTGTTTGTTCACCAGTCTCTCCAGGAAGCCCTTTCTCCACAGCTGAGGTCTGTTGGTAATGACTCTCCACCAAGCCATCAGAAGTAGCTAAGGGTGCTCTTGCCATCTGTAGACTGATGTACATGACCTGGACTCATCTAAACAAGGGAAGGCAATGGGACAAAGCCTCTCACCATAGAAGGCCTCTTTTTTCAACACTGTTGTCAACGAAGGGGAAAGAACAATCACTCTGGATTGCTGTCAGCACTCCAGATTCACAGGCTGTGGGGCAGGGACCATATTTAGTTACAAGAATGTTTGAAGACTCAATGCATGGGTTAGGCTGTGCAAACCAGTTTCTTTAATGGTCTGCTTAAAAGCAGATATTACAAGAGGCTGTAAAATACTTAAAATATAGTGTGGCTTGAAATACTCAGAGGGGTAAAGTTGCCTATCTTTTTTTTCCTACTCAAGTTATGATGAGTGTTGGCTTGCTGGATTATCCTATATATTAGTTAATCTGTGAGCCAAGACCAGGACACAGCTCTTGCCCAAAAAATGTTGGCATTTTGTCTCAGGAATCACTCTTTGCAGGATCAGGAATGGGAACTGGGAGTCTTACTGATGCAATTTTTTCTATTCCTCTTTCCTCTACATCTAAATCTGCTATTAAATGTGGCCTCCTAAGGATTAAAAGGGCTGGGAAATGTAGATCTTTTATCTAGATTTCAAGATGCTCTGTCTCGTGAAAGTTTGGATCCCAGCAGGATGGGGTTGGGAAGGCTTTCTGTTGGTCCTACCCCAGTGCTCCCAGCTACACAGGTCCTGTTCTGCTTCCTTGGACTCAGTAAATGCCTGTGAAGAATCAGTGAGTTTTAAGCATTCCCTCAACTTGAATGGACTTTCATGCTGAGGAATATTTTCTGTAACTTACAGGCGAGAGTGATTTTAGGGAACCTTTTTATTAACTTAGAAGGAGGATCAGTGCTACTCAGTGTTGTAAAAATAGAGCTGCACAATCTTCAGAGCTGTCTGTCAGTCCCTTGTAACCAGTGCTGTATTCATTTTATAAAATCCGAGAACTAGAGGAATTAAGATGCTATGAAAAAACTTCTAAATGTCCTTTCCTAGGCTATGGACTATGTCTGCTTTAGTTCCCTACGTCCATCTTTTAACTAGGGATTTTTTTCACTGATACATGGTATTCCTGGTCTTGGGCGTGCTCAGGAGGCAGCATGCTACAGGGATTGTGCTGCTCGGATTGTTTATTCAAGGGAGTGCATTGTGCCCGGATAACTTGCTCATTTCACAATCCAGTTTCTGCACAGAAAATGACATGCAAATGAATTGAAAGTGGTTTAAAGAAATGTGCATACATTGTGCAGTGACCCACAACCCCAGTGATTATGTGTACTTAATGATGTGCTGGTTCAGTAGTTTGCAAGTCAGTGAAGGGAATGAGAGAAACACACTCTGTTCAAAAGAGGTATAGTTGTATTTGGAGATGATACAGTGCTAGGGGATCTCTCCTTGCCTTTTTAAACATGACCTTGTTTTATGACTATGGGGAGTAACTGTCAAAATGCTTCGAATTTACAGAGTGGTTTTCATCTGTAGTACTCAACAAGCTCTACTGAATGGAGAGGATTCTTCCCATTTTACAGAAGGCGAGACCAGCTCCAGCTATGGAGCTGTTACCTGACACAGAGACCTAATTCCCAGTGCTGGGACCAGCACGCCATGCTTTGGGCCCTGCTGCCACTGAGCTCGGGATGCAGCGGCGGTGGAGCTGTAGCTTGCACATTACACAAATACAACCCTGATGGAGGTTCACATTTCCTTTGCTCTTTGCTTCTGTAAAGTAACTGTGCGAGCTTACATTGATTAAGTAAGCTGTTTATTGCATGTTTTAATATGTGACTCAAGCAGTGCTGTAGCTAGAATATTCAGTGAAGACGTGGGTGAGCAGAGGTACTTGGCACTGGTTGGCACCTTGTGCTCCACTTTGCAGCCTGTGTGAAGCGAGAGTGACATACTCCTGCTCTCGTATGGGGAAGGGAGAATTTGCACCCTGGAGCAGTTGAGTCTCGCGTACTGTGCACGAGTAGTCAAAGGTTTTGGCAAGCTATGGGGAACCAGATCCATGCAGGGATATCTTGCATAATCAAAGCTATCAGCTCCTGGGGAAAACAGACTCATTTTTCTGTTTTGCAGAAACATCTCATTTGTTGGATGCAATAGGGACTGTGTTGTAAAGTGAGAACTAATTTTGTCTGTCTTTTCAATGGGCAAAGGCAGCTGTCTCACATGCACACTGTGTTCTTTAGAGCTCTTGGATGTGTTTTGCTCCAAGATGACTTACTAGTTTAAGATAGGCCAAATAAGGACACTGAGTGCTGTGAACTGAACTGAACATTTGGACACATGGGCTTAATCCCATTATTGTGAGTTAACGCAGGTGATTTGCTGCAATTGCACATCTATAAATGATATATTTTGTTCTGAACCATAGTAACTTGATAAAGGATTCAAAAGAAATTACTGTGTGGCGTGGCTTGTCGGTACAGGTTCAAGAGGTGGATTCTTCCTCAGGGACTGATGGATCCAAGAGCTGAATACTGGAGACTTGACAAGCAGCTCTCTCCACATGACTTCCCTGCCAACAAAGAGTTGAACCGAGTACTTTCATCCCCTTTGTGTCTGAATTAAAGCATCCAAGCATGTCCCTTCTTCAGCTGTTCTATAGCAGTCTGAAAAGCCTGGGCTGGTGGGTCCAGCTTGTTTGTGAAAGCTGTCACTGTTGCTTCACCAGCCATCTTCTGAGGCAGAGCGCACCCCAGAGAGCTGGGGTAGAGGTGGCCTTCCATCATGCCATGGCCACTGAACAGTGAAGATGAGCAAATTGGCAGCCTTGCACGAAGGGAAACAGGCTGGAGCATCAGGCACAATGTCTGTGGTGATTGCTAGAAGTTTTATCCCAGTGAAACCCACTGAAAGGGTGTTAGTAGTCAGGGAAATCATGTTTGAATCGAGGCAGCTTTGGGCCAGGCAATGCCAGGCTCTGTGTAGCATTGTCTCAGTCCCCTCAGATGCTGTTTTTATAGATGAGTTACCAGCTCAGAATGCAGAGCTCATTCTTAAACAGGTTTTTCACCCCAGGAAAAAAAAAAGCGTTTTTTTAAATTCCTTTTTTTTCCCCTGTCTGGTACATATTTTGTGCTCTTCCAGGGAAAGGCTGCTTTCCCTTAAGGACATATAAAGGCTTCTTCCAAAGTGAAGGAAATGGCTTGCGCATAGAAAAAAAGCAGTAACTTAAACCATGTTTTTCCTTTGCAGTATTTCTCATTTTGACTAATAAATAGAGATTTGGAACTTAAAATAAATTGATGTAGGTATTTTCTGCAGCAGTGTAAGTAAAATATAAGAGCAACTTTAGTTGAAGGACATAGAAGGACTTTGTTCATTCAGAGATTCATTTAAAACATTTGAGAAGTCCGTCATCTGCAAGCTGTTAAATTCCCCGACTTAAATCCTGAAGTCCTTCCTGATTTCATGCAGGGTGAAAATGATGATTGATGCTCAGGGTAAAAACCACCTTTTTAGCTCGTAGTCCTTGCCTGCTTTTGTGGAGTGGTGCATCTCAGAACGGCTCTAATACCTGCCCAGCCTGTGGAATTTGTCCACTTCATTGCTACTGTCCGAATGCCAGCTGCATTACCCAGGCCATAGCTGCTCCCTGCAGGAGAATTCCATCTGGATCCCAGCTCTCCTGTGTAAGCTTGTCCATGCTTGTTTGGGTGTGTGCCCAGCCAAGGCGGAGTCCATCTCATTCTTCTGCCTGCTCCTCTGCAGAATTTGGTGCTGTGTCCCGTATCTAAGAAGTGGCTGACAGGGATGGAAATGGCTGGAAATGTGGCATCACCTGGACAGCAAAGGCTCTTAGAAGTGCTGGCTGAGATAAGGGCAGGGATGCCAAGTCTCCTGCCAGACATGAGCCTGGATAACATCAAGAGAAAGGACAAGAGCCCTGAGGGCGTGTGTCCTCCTTGGTTGGGGCAGTGCTGTAAGCTCCTTCTGCACCACCCATGCTAATGAATGCCAACATAATGAGGAGGGAGGAAGAGGCTCCCTCCTGCTCATGACAGCTTGGCAGATGGGTTTCATTTTATCCAGCTGATCCCTGGGGGTGGTATCGCAGACATTCCTGACCTGCAGATGTGGTGGATGTCATGGTGCGTGGCTGCGCTTGGTTACTGGGGGGTCAGATAGCAACCCTGAGCTCTCAGTCTCTAAAATCTGGGGAAGAGCTGCCGTTTCCTGGTTTTCTCCAGGGAATGGAAAATTCAGCTGCCGGCCTGCTTCCCAACACAGCTTATAGGCGAGCATGTCAGTCATTAAGCCTCTTCGTACTAGTTCTGGACTGAGTATGGTTGATGCCAAGAAAATCCATGGAAGTCATCCAAGCTCTGAGAGGGATGGATATCTTCTGTCCCCGTGGCCCCAGGGGTAGCTCTGCTTGTGAGAGCAGTGGAAATCATTAGCCACTAGAGGCTCACCATTAGATCAATACAAATGATTGATTCCTCTGTCTCCAGCCAAACGGGAGAGTCAGGGTAAAAAGTGGTTAGTGGGCGATTATTTTCCTTCACCATAAAAGATCTATATAAATCAATTTATCGTTGACTGATACAACTATTGGGGGTTTCTTTTAGGGGGGTGTAAAGGTGCAATTTCATTTAGAAGATTCTGATATGTGTATTTTTCTTTAACTTTCAGCTATTCTTCTAAATGAAATGTTCCTCTGAAATATAAACCCAAAAGCTTGAGTTCCAAAAAAATACCAAAATGGAGACAAGGTTTTCTTTCTTCCCTTCTTCCTTTCTTCCTTTCTTCCTTTCTGCCTTTCTGCCTTTCTGCCTTTCTTCCTTGCTTTGCTGAATTCAACACAAATATAGAATAATTCCAGTAGACAAGATACTTAATATTGTAACAGATAAGTTACCTATTAACCAAAACAATCATCAGCTTGACTTGGGCAGTGAGGAGGGCAGAGCTGCCGTGGGAGCTGATGAGGCTGTTTGAGAGACAGACATCATCTTGAGTCTCACTGTGGTGGTGAGCAAGTGCAAATGCACTTGGGCTTATTGCTTTTCTTCCTTCCCCTCCCAAACAGGAATACCATGAACCACAGTGCCAGGTAGGCATTTGTTTAATCCCTCTGACATTTGTCTCATTTGATCTATCCTTCTGAACAGTCATGTGCACATTACTTCTGAGATTTTTCCACTCCTGCACAGTTAAAACCAAGCTGTGATTTGTTATTATTAAAATCAAAGGAAGAATTTTATCAAGCAAAACATGTAAAAGATTGACATCCCTTTCTTATTTGCAAGCTCCATGGCTTGGCAGAAGGTGGCCAAGAACATAGACAGCAACAAGTCAGAGAAAGCAGCTCCAAAGAACTAACTTCTAAATGAAGAACTAATCATTGAATACAGATACGTTTCCGTATGCTCCGTGTGCTGTCATAGTGTCACTGCCATGACTACATTACTGTTGTGTCTTGATCTTGGAAATGTCTTGGGAAGTGACCTGTACTGAAGTCATCTACTCTGTGCCTGGGCTGTACTTGCTGCAGTCTATCAGGGAGCAGTACCTTTGTACTCTGTTCTCCTGTTTAATATGTGGTTTATCTCTATTCCCCAGCTAACGCAAGTTTCTTCATGTTAATGCATTATCCTTTCTGAGCATGGAGTAAGCTACTACATCTATTGTTTTATCTTCTGACATGTAGCGGAATCCTGAAATAACTCGGTCTTTCCAGGGGCTGGTTTTGCTTTGCATCTCTATTAAAAGCTGTAGGAGAGCCGTGGATGCGCTCATGGGTGCCTCTCAGCTTGCAGGAACAGGGTTTGTGCTTTGAGGGAGTCAATGCGGAGACTGAGTTTGTGCAGCACGGTCACAGGGCTGTCGGGCTACAGCTTCTTAACAGTACCTCTGAAAATAGCAGCTACAACACATTTCTAAAATGGTAAAGCAGAAGGCATCTTTCTTGAGAGCTGTGGAACACAACTGTGGGATTCACTGTTCAGGCAGACCACTCACATCGGCTTTTCCAGCCCCCGCGCTGCAGCTCAGACAAATAACTCAGTGCTTGTTCCAAGCACTGAAATTGGGCTTTCTGACATTGTGGCGTATGTGGCTGCTGAGAAAATGCACCTGGATTCAAGCTGGCACTTGTCAAACACCTGTTCTGTCCTGTGTTCATTCCAGAATGCCCTGGCTAAAGGTGACAGAGGGACAAAGCCATGAACCAGGGTAGTGACCTGAGTCCTGAACTTTTCCAATCTTCTGGGAGGAGGTGCTGACTGGTTGCTGGTGTGATGAGGCTTCATGCAGCACCTCCAGGCTTTTCTACTCTCTGCCCTTTTCCTGTGGAGTGGGCTGCAGCAGGAGATGAAGGTTAACGCAGGAGGCAGCAGCACCACAGAAGGGATCTGTGCACCTGTGTTGCTGCATCTGCCCTGTGGCTTTGGCTTTGTCCTGAGGAAGTGACTGTTCTGCTCGGCTAGGGTGCCCACTGAGGAGATGCTGCTTGGGGTTCTGTGGCTCTAGGCAGAGCTCGTAAATTTGGAAGACTGTTGAGTTCTTGTTCTCAATAGCAAGGGGGGAGGTAGCAGCAGTGGCAGCTCCTTTCTCTTCTTGGCAGCATGTGCACCTGTTGTACCTGAAGTTTTGTGTGGGAGGCGGAATTTTGTGCAATCCAGTCTGACTTGCATCAGTGCCCCCTCCTCCTTCAGTGTTACTGAACACAAAAACAAACTTGATTTCCAATGGTGCTTGGCTGGCACTGCTGTGTTCCTGAGGAGGAACCCTCAGCTGGGGACCTCTGGCACTTCACTGGCCAGAAGGCAGGCAGCTCTGCTGAAAGGAGAGAAGCAGTTATGCTGTCACCTGCCTGTGTTCCCCATCTTTCTTCCTGGGACCTTTTCAGTTCAGTAGTTCTTGTTTGGAGTGTGCGACTTCATTGATAGATGCCAGAAAGTGGCTGGTTGCCTCTCATCGTGGGGGCTGTACATGAGGATGGAGATCCAGGACTAGATACAGCCACTACAGTGGTACAAGGCACAGAGCTTCTCTCACATCCCCCAGTAGCATCTATGAAGTGCTCTGTGCACTCCTGTCTCACCTACCCTCCAGCAGCCTGTTCTGTTAAGGGCATGTGTTACATCCAGTGGACAGCTACATGCTGTGAACTGGCAAAATAACCACAGTGAGGCAATGTAATTCTGTTACAGTTAGGATCAAGATAAAATTCCCCTGAAATGTTCCTTTCTTGAGTTACTTAAGCATTTTGGATTGAAATGAAGGAAGAAAAGAGAGGTCTTGGGGTTAATAGAACATGCTCACTTAATAGATATTTATCTAGAATAACATAGCTGGCTGTCTCCTCCCCTTGTTGGCTGCACAGATAGTTTCTTTGCTTAGCAGTTGCCACCCATGTTGCCACGAACTGCCAAATAAATACATTTCATTCATCCCCCAAAGCAAAACTGTTTGCAAAAGGTCAAGTGAATGGATCTGCTGCAAATGAAGCCAGGCTGCAAAAGCCAGTCCACATTTTCCAGAACATTGAGAAGCAGTAGAAATTAGAAAAAAGACAGCTGGGTTTGGCTTCCAGCACCCCACTTAGGGTTGAGTTGCTGAAGGGCTCCCTGGGGACTTGGAAGCCACTGGGCTGCAGGAGATGCAGGGATCAGATGCTGGCAGGTGAGGGGCTTGGACCACTCACCTGCTCTGTAGCTGGGGGTTTCCCTGGCACAGCTCCTGTAACTGGAGCCGGGGTGAGTCACTGGCTGCCTCTGTATTGATCTGCAGCCGTCCCTGCGGTCACTCTGTGGTGATCAGCATCGCACTCTCGCAGGGATTGTCTGTTACTGTGGCTAACAGGGCTGGCAGGGCGTGTGGTGTAAGCAGTAATTCTCTGCTGGCTTTTACAGGGAGGTGCTCATCAGTAGGCTCTGCCTGCGGGCAGGCACACAGCATCAGTGTTGAAAGATTTCTAAATGTTTCTTTTGGCTTTCAGCTAATTTCATTCCATGTCACTCCTATCTTCTTTGTTTCCATAAACATTTCTTCTTCTATTTTTCCTCCTGTTTCTTCATCTACTCTACTTTCCATTAAATAAATTCCAGGATTTTAGAGCTACAGCCCCATAGCAACTCTTGAATGATTAGCAAGCACCAAGTGAAGTTTTAGAGCTGTCTGAGCCCTCCTGGGCAGCTGGGGGAGCAGGAGCTTTGTTCAGAAACCTGTTGGAGAGGCAGATTTTCTGTTTTCACTCCATCTGCACTGTGTCATCCTCAGCACATGCATCCCTGGAGAGGGAGCTCACTGATTTCAGCTCTCTTCTGAGATGGCGGTTGGGTGGCAGGTAAACCTGCTTGTCTCACTGAAGTCCTGAGGGCTGCCTGATACCAGAAATGAGGTGTTTGTGCTGAGAGATGAGCAATAAAACATCATCGTTATTTAAAACAGAGCTTTAGATGGAACGAAGTGGATGATGGCTTTCTCACACCTAGAGAGTTTTCATTAGTTTGAAGGAAACCTTTGGCCCTAATGGAAAATTAAAATCATTATGTAGATTTAAAAAAGGTATATTTTCACTAAGCAAAAGGAAAAAACTTTGAGTCATATGGTGGAATTTTGGCCATTTTTAGCATGATCTTGCTCTTTGAAGTATAATGTTTGAGACAGAATGGGACAAGCAGCACATTTTCATTATGCATTTGGGTGTTGTATAAGATTTGCTGAAATTTAGTAACAGCATAGTTTTGAGTCAAAAATGCTTCCAAACTGCTACAGAAATGCTTAAGCTGCACTAGTGCAGTGAGCAAAAAAAATTGTTGTAATACAACCCAACTGATTCAAGCTTTAATTTTTTCCACATCACAGGCTCATTACCTGTTAAATAAAGGAGTTCATCCCATTGGAAAATGCTGTGAGATTGCTTGAGGAATACTGTCACAAAAGAGTATGTTATCACTTGGGACTATTTAAAGCTTGCAGAATGACCCTGGGACCCAAATTTTTCCCTGAGTTGCCATCCAGTGATTATCCAGGGCACTTCTGTGAGCTGCTGTTGGTAGGACCAGGTACCTTCCCTGAGACTGATAGCATCTGAAGTGATTAATTTCTCCTCAGTGCTTGTTGGTAGTATGTTCTGTTTTAATGAATTTACTTTTCTAGGCATTCAGAGCAGGGTGGAAGTCTGATGTTGTTGTTTCCATAATATGTTTTATTTGTATGAGGGAGTTCTCGGTGTTTCTGCAGTATTTCAGTCCTGCTGAATTGATAGGGGAAGTGAAGAGATTTAGCATCTGAGAGTAGCATAAATCCCAGCACTGTGGCAGGCCTGAACAGCAGGGATGGTGTCTGCTCTGCTCATGTGAGCACTGGTAGTGATGGGGGCCTTGCACGGGGCTCTTCGAGGTAAGGGGAGATGGGGACTCTATCGAGGAGCTCTTCAAAAACTCGGAGTACAGAATGTGCTAATGCCACCAAGTCATGGTCACCCAGCAGGGACCTCCACTGTTGATTAGTCCAACCTCAGTTCTACGCTGATTCCAGATGTGCATTGCTTAGAAGGATGTTCTTAAACTTGTTTTTTGTATCTTCCCATGGAGCAAATTCTGGGTAGAATGTCCTAATATCCAAACCACGTCTTTGTAGGAAACCGGGAAGAAACCTGATTAACAGCGAAGAAGTTTTGTGTTGCATGTTGGAGTCAAGAGAACAAAACAAAATCTTTGTAACTGTACACACAGAGCACTGCCACAACATTTCCCAGGGCTTCTGAGCCATAAAACAAGTCCTTAGGATGGGTCTGACATGTAGCTCTGTAGGAAACCCTGTCTCTGGGAAGCTGCAGGCCAAGAGGCGCTGCAAACATGGCAAGAGGGCATAGCTGCTTTTCAGTTTCTCCTCCTGTCAGCTCGAGGCAGCAAAGCAAGCAGCTTCTCCAGACATCCTCCAAGCTCATCTCTCCACCTCTCTCGGGATAACATATATGGGAATATACTCCTCCTTCTCTGGTACGAGCTTTGGGCTCAGCCATCCTGAAAGCTCTGCAGGTGTGGGTGTTCCCATTTGTTAAGTCCTCATGCAGCTCTTGAGCTCCCATTGCTGGCGTGGGGAAAGTCAGGATTTTACTCCCCGTGTTTGCCCTTTGTGGGTGTTGGCTCAGGACCTGGCACAGCCTGGGGGGCCAGGGAGAAGCGCTCTTGGTTGGTTCCTGAGACACGTCTGCACCCAGATGAAATGTGCTCAGTGACTGTGGGCTCACACATAATATTTATGCTATCCTCTGTTTCACTCTCGGTGAATATGCTGTAATTTTGGCTAATTACACAATATGTCAGGAATAATTGCAGGGTGTTCCTCAAAATAAATAATACATTTTGTATGCTCTGCTATCCATACTTATGAGCAAGCTTTAACCTTCAGTAGCCAAGGCATTGACTGTGCTGGAAAGTGACAGCTTAGGAGCTGTAGCTACAACTTCTTTTGCATTAAATTTCTCATTTTTTAATTCCTCTACCTGAAAAAGCTTATCCTGCATAAATTCTGGAACAGCCCTACATCTCTTTTGTATGCCTTTTGTTCCTGCCTGGCTTTTGGTTTTATCTTCAGAGCTCGAGTGAATACAGGTGTAGAAAATTGCTTTTGGAAGGGAAATGTTTTGAAATTTTGTCTGCTGCTAAAACACACTGGATCAACAAGGCAACATAAACCGCATCCTGGGGGAGGCAAAGACAAATGTGGCAGTGAACTGTATGAAGAATTGATTTTTTTTTTTTTTTTTTAGTTCTCTGGTCAAATAAAAGAAGTTTCTGGGGAGAAGAGGATTCAGACTCAATGCAGTATTTCATTGTACTTAAAATGAAACTTCGGATTTAATCTCTGGCGCTTTTAACATTTTTTTCATTAAATTTCCTAAGAAAATGTTGTGTCAAAAGAAAAAATTAAAACTTGCAATCTTTTCAGATCTCTCTCTTTTTTTCTGTTAGTGAGATGGAGTTTGTATATAGCTTTATCTACTCTTACTCTGAACTTTTCTGCAGAATATTCAGCTAGACAATTTTACTCAGAGGTAGTCAACAATTCTGTGTCAAAATACCTGGTGGCAGGTGGGCCATCAGTTCTCATCCACTTTCTGTCCCTCTGTTTCAGCTGCAGTGGTCTTTGGGTTCCTCTGGCCCTGCAGTGCTGTGATGGCTGTTTTGTCCTTGGTGTTTGTCCAGAGTGGGTAGCTGATGTGTCATGTACATTAGCTTGCTGTTTGCCTTCTGGGAAAACTCATCCACAACTTCGTACCTTGTTATCCTTGAGCTGCTGGCCTCAGGTGACTGTCACATGGGATCCAGATCTTGGAGAGTGGGTGAGCTGCAGGGTGACTCCTCTGCTTTCTAACATCCATAGGCTGTGCTAGACCATCCGCAGACATGCAGCAGTGATTCCATGTGGCACCCCCAATTTTCCATGCTTTATATGACTAATTTCTCTGTCCCTTACCTCAGACTTCTATTGAGATCCCTGTAAAGCTGATTCCCTGGATATGGCAGGAACCTGCATAAATGCCACAGACGTGCAATCACATCATTTCCGCCTACTCTACAAGTGAGAAATAAGACTTCCCTGGAGGGACTCATCTTGGTTAGAGCAAAGCAGGCATTGTGGAAGGGTGCAGGCAGGCAGCTGTGCTCCATTCTGGAGAGCTAATTACTATTCCTCCTGGCAGGCGCCAGCACAGGAAAGGAAATAACTTCTCTGGATGCTCTTTTTTCCTACAAGGTGCCATTCTGCTCTAGTGACTCAGTGATGGTGACAGGAGGCGATTGCTTTGATAAGTGCTGTCATTGGCTTGAGCCTATCATCCCTCTGAGTTAGGGAAATGTCATTTTTGGAAGCATGTCCTTCAAACAGAGAGGCCATCCCTGCCAGCATAGCCTGTTATTACATGTAATGCATCCTGGAAACACCAATTGTTTCTCCATAGTTATCAGCCCTGGGTGGAGATTCGCACTTGAGATGAGTAAATACACAAGTGTGCCATGCAGCCCTGTTGTCCCAGAGCCATTTTCTTCTCCAAATGAATGCTTTGTAATTGGAGGGTGACAATATCCCTGTAATCATGTTAAACTGAAGCCTTCGTTCTGCATCGTTGGGAAAGAAGCTGGGATTGACTGTTTGGTGTGCCCAAAACCACAGACCTCGTGAGCAAATCTTGATGTCAGTAAGTCTGTTTCCATCTCTCTATCCTACTCACAGGCTGGGTGATGTGCCATGTGTTAAGCCAAATGGCTGCATCTACACTAAAGGGGTTCATGGCAGCTTTGCAAGGTGGGGTTGGATGCCTGGCTTGCTACAGAGCTCCCTAAATGCTTGGGCAGCTTTGTTACCCACCGTGACTGGACCTATGTGGAGGCAGCCTGAGGAGACATCCAGATAAATACAAATGCTCCCCTATGTCACTCACTTCCCTTGGCTCTGCAGTGCTTTTGCCCCCTCCCTGCCTATTACTCCGGGTGCTCCAGGCAGCATTGCCCAGGCCAACCTGGCCACCTGCTTGTAGGCTTCCTCAAGGGATAATTGTCCTTCAGCCTCAAACAGTTTTGCTGAGTTTAGTGACAGAAACTGGAAAATACTGTGACACTGGGAAATAAATATCTTGCCTCTGCCTGTGCACTTCTGTGCACTCCCATGGGAGCTGAAAACACTCAGCACTTTGCAGCAGGATTTCCCACCTCCACAGCTGCACAACACAGTTGGAGTGTCCTCCAGGATCCCTGAGCGTGGCTCGCTCGCGGTGCTCCGACCTGCTCCGTGCGTGACTCACTGCAGGTGCAGCCACAGCCAGCCATGTGCAGCATCTGCTGAAGATTTACAGCCATGGTCGCTGTGTGGCAGAGTTGGTCAGGGTGTTTGGCCAGAGGAAACACACTCTGGGTCTTCAAGGGCAGCAGCTCCTTTCGCAGCTGCAAGTGGTGTTATTCCTGAGCTTCCCAGTTTGGTTGGATTCAGTGAATCATTGTAGTGAGTTGTGCTATTAAACTTAAGTCGATAGTGATGCATTTAATTTGAGACAGCCAAATTACTTCATCTTAACTCCAAACACCCTGGAGAATTTGGCAGCTCCCAGCTGGGAAAATAACCCCAACATTTATCTCCCTCAGCTTTTCATCCCCGAGTTCTGTACTGATGCCTGTCACCATAGTAATCTGCATGGAGCTTGCTGATTTTTGTGCCGATTTATTACAAGCCTTCATTAATACCATACTTCTGAAGGAGGGATTTTGGTGCCCTTCTCTGTCTACAAAATTTGTGTTTGCAAAATTTGGCTTATCGAGTATTCTGGAACCCATCCTTTTTAGGGGAGGGGAACTGCGGTTTCTGCAGTGGCACTTAAAATGCGGAGTTAATCTAAGTAAATTAGGAGCAGTTTATGCTCTGACTTGCATGCTGGGCTTGGTGTGCTAAGGATTTGAGTGCTGGTTAGGTGAGTCATAAATCAACCTCCCATTATGACAGCTGCAGCCTGAATGGGGGAAAATAAGAATAATGGAATGTGTAAATTCCAGGCTAAAATGTTTAATTGCAATAAACAAATGTTTGAAGAACATTTAGGTGAAATATGTTCCTGAGATGTATTACAGTTCCTGTGTTTGCAGTCACATCCTCAGCAAAACTGTTGCACAGACACAGAAGGGAGTCAGCAGCGTGCCGAGGTGGTTCAGAGGAGAGCTGGAGATGTTTTCTCCCTCGCCATACCGATGTCCTGAGGAGGTGCCAGAGGGACTGTTCTGCTGCTGGCATCTCTCACAGCCCTGTTGTGCTAAGACCAGACAGAGGCACTGAGCTGCAGTGAAAGAGAGCAAACAAATGGGCAAATCTCCTGTGGAAATTCTGCAGTAGGTGCCTTCCTTTTACCTTATTGCAGGTTGCTGGATAGAAAATCACTGCTTCCCATCTGAGCTTGCAGAGTCCTCTGTTGTTTGACAGCTCATTGTGCAGAGAGCAGTAACCCCTCAAGCTTCACAGTTTATGCCGTAACCCACACCGAGGACCACTGGCACCCAGCACAGTAACTTCTGAAGTAGATTTTGAAGCAGTTCTGCACCAGTAACCTCAAGTGGAGGCTTGCCTGCCAACCAAGAGCATTGCTGTGCATTGCAAGAATCCTTGGAGCCAGTGGCTCAAATCCCTCAAAGGTCACTAAGCCCTTCATCTCTTTTAAGAGTTCATTGAAAAGTGGCCCCTCAAAGTTCTGTGCTATTGACTTGGAGAATTGACATTAAGGTGACTTCTGTGAGTATGGTTGTGTTGAGTCCTTTTTATGATTCCCAGCCCAAGGCAAAGTGGGGACTGGCTTGCTCTGTAGCCTCAGGTCATCGTGTTGCTGTAACAAGGGCTGTTCTGAGAGTTGCAAGAAATAAGACCATATCAGAGTGCCTTCCGTAGTGGAGTTGCAGCTGGAAGTCAGTGGTGAGCCCTGTTCTTTGCTGCTCCAGAGCTCGGGGTTTGGAGCAAATTGAGCTACCCTACAGTGGTGATAAGAGAGTAGGGTTCCTCCCCCAGGGGTTTAGTGCTGCTGCTTTGCTGATGGAAAGAAGCAGAAGTTGGTGCCCTCAGAGGGGCATTGCTAAATGCTGCATTGATGCATGACCTCATAGCTCCTCTCTGCATTAAGGGGAGTTATTATACTCTGTGTTCTCCATTTTACATTTAAGGGGTGAGTTCCTTATTCACCTTAAATAGGAGAGCTAAATGAAAAGGTCATTAAAGGTGATATTTCTGTCAGTGCTTGTGCTCTTTTCCCCATAGCACACAGCAGATATCTTCAGCAATGCCTGCAGCTCGAGGGTGAGGGACATGACTCTGCAGAGCTGATTTAGCCTTGATCCTCTGGCCTTCAGTGAGCGTGCCCCTGGAGATCAAACAAAGTGCATGTGAGCACCCTGCAACTGTCATGTCCTTGGCAAGCCCCAGGAGGATGAAGATCACTGTGTAGCTGCATAATAAGGCAGGAAGCACAGCAGCTCATGGTGAACTGAGATGGCTTTAAGGCTCAGCAGCAGGACAGCAGAAGTGAATAATGGCAGCATCACATTACCATTTAAGTAGAGACAGGAAGATTAGCAGTCAGATCATGATTTAGTTAGCCTCAGCTGTGCCAGAGGGCTCAGAAAGTTAAAAGCAGGGCAGGCAGAAGTGGTGAGTTTGGCCTGTGGAAAGGGTAGCCATGCAAGATGCCCTTCAGGGGATGTTCAGTGAGTTGTCAGTGGATGACTGCTCTAAGGAGGGTCATTAGGTGACATCCATGTCTTCACCAAAGGAAAAGTGCCCAGTCTGAAAGATGCTGCACACTAGTAGAGTTACAGCTTAGCTCTTGCTCTGTGTTGCTGTTCTGTTCTGCATTCTGATGTCCCCATTGTGGTGCTTCCTGAGCATGATCTTCCCTTGCATCTTCTGGAATTGCCACATTTGAAGGAATTGAGCTTACTGCATCTGCATAGAGAGTCCACTGAGTTTTCTCCAGTACTCCCCAGCCCTCAACAGCTGTATATGAGCAGCTAGAACAGGATCTTTAAAGTGAGCATCCTGAAGTATAGCAGTATTGCTTATAAAGTGGGGATAAAAATATCCCTTTGCATATTGCATGGGAAGCCTGGTAGCATGGGGTGTGCACTGGGAGTAGAAGCTGCATGGAAATCTCTTCTGTTCAGTCAGTAGTTTGAGATTAAGGCAGCAAGAACAGCTTTCTTAAATCCATTCTGAAGTGCTTGACTTTGTGTTTAGGGAGACACTGAGTTGGTGCTGAGGTCTTGTCCATGTTAGTTCAGTTCCATTTCTGCAGGGGAAGCTGCTTCTACGGCAGAATAGAAGCGCACACGGAGGAGCCTGAGTGGGAGGAATAGGTTTATCCCAAGTGTGTTTTGCAGCATTGCGCCTTTAAAGCAAGAGGATTTGAGTCCCATTTGCTTTACAAGGCTGAGGTTAGAGAGTAGGTTTAAGTTTGATTTGTGGTAAATTCTAAGAATTATAGAAAGAAAATACCTATAGCAGAGTTTTTGCTTATCTGTGCTGCAATTTTTTCCTTTATTTTGTGGTTTGCTTTTTTTTTCTTATTGAATATAGCCTGGAGCAGTATCACTGAGGAAAGTATAGACAAAAGTATTGCTGTTATGGGGTTTTATTGTATTTTTCCCCCCTGGTACTCCAGTAAGCACTGTCAATAATGTCTGCTGGGAAGGGTGGTTCTCTTTTTATTGCAAACCTGGAAAGTTCTCAGTCTATTTCATTGTCTTTCTGTTCTGACTTACCAGGGTGTCTCAGCATCCTTAATTGACAAGGACACTTACTGGTTTTGAGGGGTTTTTTTTCTATAAACTGAGGTTTTCGGCACAAATGCTGCAGCATAAGAGTTAGCAGTGCTGGAAGACTGATAAAATTGCTCTGTAGATGGAAAGAAGTGATGTTAAAATATATGATATGACAAAAGTAGGTCTCTTAAAAGTCATGTGCAGCATTTTACCTCTGGGCTAGTAGGAAAATTCCCATCCTGTGTTTATCTAATTTTCTCTGCAGGTAATAGTTCCATACTGAGAGGGGAAGATCCTTGCTCCTTGTTAGAAGTTGCCTTCACCTAAAATTTCATCTGTAGGCCTCCAGCCATACTGCTTACTGTATGAATGGCAAATCCCAGTACCTCATTTCATGCCCAGACGTAAGACAAGAGATTCCCTGGTGGGAAGCAGCTACTCCAGCAGCTGTTGTCACCTGTGCACCTGTTTGTGTTTGAGCTGCTTCCTTTGCAGGCACTGGGGAGATACTGGTGGGTTTGGGACCCTGTGGACCTGGCCTGGCCAGCCTGTGGGGGTTTGGGGATGCAGAGAGAGATCAGTTCAGGTGAAGAGATGGTTGTACTGTGTGAGACAAATCAGCCATTGCTCAGGCAACTCCCCAGCCCTCCTTGTGTTAGAGGAGAGAACTCAGTGCTGGCTCAGTGCACCTCCCTGCACTGCTTCTGTGTTTAGTTCAGGTAGCTAAAGGTACTCAAAGTGCAGCTTCTCACCAGCGCTTCTCTGCTGTAGAAAGAGACCCAAGGAAAAGAAGAAACCAGGGGAGGAGAGACCTGTGTGTCTCCAGAATGTTCTCTGATCCTTCAGTGCCTGGAAGAGGCATTTTTTTGCTACGGGGCATCCTAAATGAGTGTGGGCTCATTTGGGATCCCCTCACAGGGTTGTTCCTGCAGAAGAGGATCTGGACAGTGAGGAGAGACAGCAGCTCTGCTGCTTTCAGACTGTGTTAGGGCCAGGAGGAATGTGAGTTTGTGTATGGCTGAGAACTCTCCGCTTCATTCCCTTTGAGTTTTACTTTTGAGTTTGGGTGTGAGCCTCAAAGTTCAGAAAAACCAGGTCATGTAACACAAGATTTCCCCTCCAACTTGTCCCTATGTAGGCAATGACTCAGAAAAGGCTGGCATTATGAAAAGGGCAGTTGTTAAAGCTGACCAGGTGTCTGTCAGGTCAGTAACAGAAAGGAGCCCTGGGGTTTACCCTATATTTTCTATGGTGATACAGCCTTCTGGTGCAAGTGTTTGAATCTATAGAAAGGATGCAAGGAAGCATCAGGGGATCTTGGGAGCTATTCTGATAAACTCTGAAAATGTCATAAGTTATTAATAATAAGCAGATTTGGTCAGTGTTTTACTTGGTAGGCTATTTACTGAAAGTGGGAGAGATTTTTCTGTTCCAAAATGATTTGGATGGTTGAAATATAGTTTGCATCCCTAAGAAGGAGGAAAAGATGCTATTCTAATTCTATCCTGTAGCTAAGTCATCTTCCAAAGAAAAGAGATAAGGTCAGGGTTGTTTTCTCTCCCTGCTCCTCTTCAAAGAGCTTTAAGACAAGACCTCCCCACTTTTCCAGCACACAGAAAGCCTCAGACTGCAGGAGCATCTCCTAAATCTCTCCTTCTGGGAGCTCTTCCATTCCATGCAAAGTACTTAAACATTAAAATTTAACCAGCGAGTGAAGTTGAGGCTAAGATTCATTCAGGGACTCAAACGTAGGTGTCTCATATCAAAGAATGCCTATTAGTGCCTTTACTATTGTGGTATTAGATAAAAGGGAGGAAGGGGACAGACTTGAGGAGGGTGGTGCAGGCATCTGTGCCTGAGAATGCAGCTTTTCGTTTCCTCTAGCTTTGATGTACTTTTCTAACGAAAAGCGAGTTAAATCAAGCTTCTGCATTCAACAAAATAGGTGATTCATTTAGGTAAGAAGAATGAGCTAAGTGTTCTGCTAGGTGTTATTTTGACATATGTTGGCTTGACCAACACTAGCTCTTAGTAGATGACCGGTACAATTGTACTTATTTACTGTCCCAGCATTGAGTCTTGCTGGGAGAAAGCCTGAGTGCAGCCTACAGCACTCACTGCACTGAAATCACTTCTTTTTTAAGCAGCATAGAAACCATCTGATCTGATTTATTCAGTGGCTTTTATAGCTCTGAGGAAGTACCTGACTCTCCCCCGGCTAGCGTAGGGATTGCTGAAACTGAAATCCAGCTGAAATCCTTTGTACCTGCAGCCTGTCTGCGTCTGAGCTCCCTGCTGCTGCTGCTGTCAGTGCAGGAGAGCAGGGTGAGGGTTCCCCAAAGGGGAGTCGTGCCGTGATGCAGCGAGAGCGGGGCTCCGGATGGGAACATTAACACACAACGTGACCACGGTTATGTAACGACCATGGCTTATTAAACAGCCTCACTAGAGGCATGAAAGACAGGAGCCTGACGAGATTTTGGTATGCTACGCTGGATTCTTTCCTGTCCATTGAGCCAGCAATAATTGGGTCTTATTTATTTACTTTTGGTGGGTGGTCACATAAAACCACAACCTCCTGTCACACAAGGAGGATCTCCTCCATCCAGCGAGTGTGTCTGCTCACATGCAGTCAGCTTGCTTGCGTTCCAGCAGCAATGCCTGTGACGAATTTTAAGACTTGTATGATTACAATCGTATTTGTTTTTGACCACTTAGTTTGTGTTTGATTGGTAGGGTGATGAGGAGGTAAAGCTGCACACCTCTGTCTTGTGAAGTTCAAATTGTATTTGCTTTTTCCATGTTTTCGTTTTACCCTTCAGCAGGAAGATATAAAATGTTGTTGAGGCAATAGGGAAGAGCCAGCCAGGGCATGGCTGGCTCATGATACACAGGGGCTGGGGAAGGTCTATGCTGGAGACAAAGATTTTAATCTACCAGAATGTGTGGCATGTGTTTTAGGAGAGGGGGAACATGCAGGATTTTAAAACGGAGGTGGTCTGAGGTGCCCATAAATATTGCAGAGGTCAGTTTTGAAAATATCTTGTGTCTGTTCCTTTCTGAATTTTTCTCCCCAAGTCCCACAGAGTTGGACTCACATGCAGCCCTGTTTCAGCGCTCAGTTGCTCTGGGTTTACACCTCTGTAATACCTTGCAACAATGCTAGCAAATACTCTTCTGAACAAGTGCATATTCTAAATACATCAACTGTCTAAATACTTCCATTTGGTAGGTAACTTTCAGAGAATTGATATTCCATAATCTGTTTCTACTGCACCAAGTATGCATTTCATTTTACCTGCTCATCTGATCTCAATTGTATTTGCCTGTATGTCTGTGTGTTATGTATGAATATTTTACAGCCATGCTTGAAAGGAGTCACTGAAAGCAGTCTTACCTGCCAAGCACTTCTACATTTACTCAGGGCTTAATGGGGTACAAGCAAATTGGATCTTGTGCTACTCGATATATCTGGTAATAATTATTATTTTTATTTTGCAGAACCCCAGCTGAAAGGAATTGTGACAAGGTTATTCAGCCAGCAGGAATACTTCCTGCAGATGCACCCAGATGGTACAATTGATGGGACCAAGGACGAAAACAGTGACTACAGTAAGAAAAATTAGCCTGTTTTGCAACCCAATTACAATCAAATGCATCACCTAGTGGGTCTCACTTGTGCAGCTTCATTTTTGAAAAGATCAAATTAGGAGGAAGACAGCTGTTTTCTGCACATTTTTTTCTATCTCTCCGTCCCCTTTAAATCTTGCCAGTATAATTTCATATGTTTCCTCTCCGATCTTCTTCCCTCCTGCCCCGATTCTGTAACTGCCATCTGGGTGGGGTGGAGAATAAAACCCATGATTTGAATTGCTGCCAGAAGAGAAAGGAGATTATATTTATACACATGCCACGTGGGTAAAGGATACGGGGAATTCTCTCTGCAAGGAGAAGAGGAGAAAATCGTTTTCACTATTTTAGCCTCAAAAATTCAGCAAGCATCAGGAATTTCTAGGCTGGTGAAAAGCAGCTGTTCACTGAAGTCTCGTGCTTTGAGGCTGGTGTAAAGGCTGAGGGTATCAAATGACCTTGTCAAAGGAGGTCATCTTCCAAAACCATGTTCAAAGGGATTGGGTTTGTGCTGGACAGCAAAGGGCAGCAGAGCCACACAGTTTAAAAACCATGGCCATGTGCAGTAGCCATACTGGTTTAAATGCATGCAAAGCTGTAGTCAATCTTCCTTTTGAAGAGGAAGTGGTTTTGTCAATGCCAATGCTCTTCAAAAGGTTAAAAAAGGTGCATAATATTTTCTGCAGCATCTCTGCACTTCATAGGCATCAGAGTGCCGTCCCTGAGTGGGCAGTTAAGCTCGGATCCTTGCTGCAACAAAGTGCATCAACAGAGTAGGACTCAAGTCTTGCTTTTTCTTGTCAATGTTGGTTTGGAGCTCCCTGTACCACTGCCAAAGGAGTATTTAACCTGGCCAGCTTGGAATTTGGCTTCCCAGTCATTATTAGAGGTGAACAAAAGTTCATCTGTGTGGTAGGGCTGATGGAAGCAAACTTCATGTACTTTGTGAAAGGAGGAGCCTGCTCGATTTCCAGACAATTTTTGGTCTAATTCAAAGAAGCTCCTAGCTGGCTTGAAGGTGGCATTCCTCCAGGAAGGCAGGGCCTGGGCTGCAGGTGAGGAGTGTCTGTAGGGGTACAACACATGTAGCAGGGCATTGACATTGTCCTGTGAAGGTGCACTTGGACAGGGGTGCAAGGTGACTGCAGCCCCACGTCCCTGGTGTTTACCTTGTCCACAGGAAGCTGCAGGGTGCTGTAGAAGGAGCATGGTGAGTTCGTTCTGGGGCTGCCCTGCTGCAGGCAGCTCAGGGCTGGGGGTCCATACAGGAGAGAGGAGCTGTGGGAAGATGGTGACTGAAATTGCAGGTGGCTGGCAAAACCCTTGTGGAATGACCAAGAGGCTGCATCCACCAGAAACGTGGCCTGTATCAAATGGAAGTGTCAGGTTTTAGTCCTTTTTCATGCACTGATATTGAACAAATTAAATACTGCAAATTGCAGTAAGACAATTTCTGATTTATGTGTGGAGCAGGGGAATCTGTGGACTTATACACACACACACTTCTATGCTCAGAGACTCAGGAGGTCTCCTTCAAGAAAAGTCTGGCCTTGAGATACTCTCAGACAAACACCAGACATGGGGTGAGTTCAGTGGGCTGTATTAGCTGCTTTTACTTAAAGAAAGAAGACTCGGGGTGTTCTTAAGCTGCAGAAAATCCCATTGGAGGCCTATTTGTCAAAAACATGGGAAGATACGCTAGAGATGACAGGGATTCATTGCCCTCATCTATCACAGAGGACTGAACAACAAAGTAATGGGCTTAAATGGGAGCAGGGATGAATTTAGGTAAACAGCAGAGAAATGTAAGAGCAGTTCTGCAATATTTCAGACTGACAGGGGAGATGAGAGAAGCTGCTGTACTCTTAGTGGTGGTTGCAGGAGAACCTCCTGAGTTCCCACGGCTGAGCTTGGGTCCCAATTGCCCAAAGAGCTGTGATTTATATATCCCCCCCAGAAATGTCAGAGATGAGTTTAGTCAGGTGCTGAGTACTTGAGAGCTGCTTTCATCCAGTCTTCTTAACTGGAAATAGATGGGCTGAAGTACACTTCTAAAGTGTAAATTTATCTGGTGAGATGGCAGCCCTGCCTCAGCAGCTTGGTGGGACAGGAGGCATCTCACTGAAGTGTGCCAAGCCACTGGCTCAAAGTCAGGGACTATGCTGGAAAGTTTAGGCAAGTTTTCAAGAGAAGATCGAAGCCAAAGAATTCTCCATCTTCTGATCTCAGGGGATCTCAGGGGATCTCAAAAGAGGGAAAGAATCCAATCTGACAATACTTGGCTTCTGAAAATTAAATTAGGACTGTGCTTTATTCAATTTTATATAACTTTTTTTACCATGTGGTCTTGTCCATAAATCTTCAGTTTGAATGAACATTTTAGAATATGTGAAGCTTCCAGTTACAGCTTCAAAACGAAATCACATTTTTCACTCTGGAAGTACCAAACTAAAGGCAACTGTCTTTTTTCTTTTTTTCTTCCTCCAAAAATCTCAATTTTTGACCAGAAGAAAGTCAAAAGCTACTTGTCCAAGTAAACAGCTTACAGATTTGCTTCACTGCTGTTTTCTGTTTCGAAGTACTTCTCCAGAAGATTCCTGACCAGCTAGTCAGAAGCGTGTGCAAGAGCAAAACTCATCAAAGACGAGATAAATTATATTATCCCATCCCTGAAGAGGGGTTCCTTAACCTGCATCCACAGCAGGGAAGGGCACTCTAGAGGGCCAGAGGAGGATCCTTACCACCCTATATGATCATCTATTCTCCACGCAGAAGTCATCTTGGCACAGCTAAACAGCTGGTGAACACTGTGTTCCATACATTGCTTTGTGTTCCGTATACCCACACTGATTATTCAAATTAACATTGTGAAAGGATGCATAATTTTCATGGAATACATTAGGTTGGTTTACTCTGACAAAAAAAAACGTTTAAAATGAGACACGCCATATCCCTCAGATATATCTGATGCAATTAAAAGTTCTAATAAAAACCCAGTTATTTATACAAGAGGAACTGCTAATATTTAAGCAATTTTTAAATTAATTATCTGTTGCCCATTTTATGTGTGTTCTTGAAGCTGATGGCATTCATTTTCCATCTCCTCTCACTTAAAGAAAAAAAAACCCCAGAAGCCAAGTTCTAATGGCATTTGAATGGGCATCCAGCCAGCTTCCCAGGAGCCAGCACTTGGGACATCTGTTCCTTCTGCCATGCCGTTAGAGACATGCCATCTCAGTGTAAGCAAGGGGGCACATTCTCTGGCTACTGGCACTGGGATATGGGAAGAGTTTTCTTCCCACTGGAGTGCATTTTCATGGTCTGTGAGGCCCCTGTTTGTGTTCCTCCTGTGATGTGTGAACCCCAGCTTGGGGCAGTGTATTTTCCTCCTAGCTCCAGTGATCTCAAATGGCCTTTCAGGTCTCTCTGCTGCTGTCAGTGCTTGCATTGTTACTGCTCTCCCCTGGGCTGAGCAGGGTAATGCCCCTTCATAAGAGCAAGTGGACTTCCTTGTCTGCCCACATCATCTTGCTGAACATCTGAAAAGCTTTGGCAAATGGAAGTGCAGAAACGAAAGGTGAACTGGACGGACCAGGTGGAAACAGCCCAGCGTATCTAGGACATTGTCTAGGGCTTTCCAGCCAGAAACACCAAAAGATTAAGGAGGCTTGCATTCCAGCATGGCACCTGGGTTATCTTCAGCTGTGCAGAGCCTTGTCGAGTTCTTTCAAACATTTCTAGGAATGAGCTATTCCATAACCTCTCGGGTTCCAGTGCTGCACTATTCTCCTTGTAGAGAATTTTTTTCATATCCCGTCCTCATTTCT
>VYZR01116271.1:37394-83437 GCA_013400675.1 Oxylabes madagascariensis
TCCCCTCCTCTTGAACCCAGAATGATGCTGTAACTGAACATATCATCACTCTGGGTTTGTTTTTGTTTTGGTTTTGTTTTATAGGGTTTTTTGGTGATGCTTAATCTCTGTGTGACAGCTGAGGTCTTGGCTGATATCCTCTGCCCTGGATCGAGCCACAGGCTGTTATCAGCCTGGTCTTAGGGATGGCTTGTGCCAGCTCCTTCTGAGTTGAGGCCAATGGGCTCTTGAATGAATGGGCTTAGAATAACCATCCCCTGGAAAAAGTCTTCCTTGTGTTGATTAGCACAAAAGTAGGGCTGAGTGGAGTCCTCTAAAGCCAAACTTGGTGAGACAGCACTTCGTAGAAACTTGCGAGACCTTCCAGTTGGCTCGGCCACATCGCTACCTTCAGCAATGAGTTTCCTCATCCCTACCTCATCTGTTCAGGCAGAGGTAGTGTCAGGCTGGGTTGCTGGGTTGAAGCCAACCACATATTCCTAGCCAGCTTTAGAAGCCTACATTTTATGAGTTGCTAAACCTTCTTGGTTTGGGAAGCTGCAGCTTGAGACTTGTGCGTTGTTTACTTACACTAGATACCTGATTTTGTTTCCCCCAGACTAGGTTATTGCTATCTCTGAGGTTGATATGGGAATTAGGTGATAAGTAGACTAGAAAATCATGTTTTGGTTGGAGGCATCCTGCTTTGCAGAAAGTAGGATACAAGCCACTGTCTTCATAGCAAGCTTGCGGAGTCATTGGGGTGTTCCCTTTGGATTTGCTGTGAAGTACAGCAGCTGTAAATTCCCTAATGATGCACAAAGGTTTCAGTCAGTGCCTGTTCTGGGGAGGGGCATGACTCTCCTGAAAATCCACTGTTGGCATTTGATGCCAAAGTAAAAATACACAGAATGATTGAAGGGCAGCGGGTATAACTTATAAAGGACTATAATGCATCAGTGCTTGGGAAGAAGCTGAGACCACAGGCTGGTTGTTGCACAGGATTCAGAAACATGGAATAAAGAGGTCTGTCCCACTCCAGTGAGTTTACAGCCTAATCGTAATGGGAGAAGACTCAAAACCTGCTCTTCTGTCTGTCTGGAGTTAATAGTTCCACCACCAAATCAATTTCCACTCCTGGAAACTTTTCTTTGTGAAGTTTCTCCCCTCAGTTCCTAGCTTTCCCTCTATTATTCCTGCAACAACTCACAGGGGCATGGAAAAGGCAGTGCCTGTGAAGTATTTTGCCTGGGAGACAAACCTGGTTGTCCTGGAGCAGATCTTTATCATGGGGCTGTAGAGTCTCCACATGTCCACCCAATCACTCCAAGTAGACTGAAATTGCATCTCTCAATATGATGATATGTATAATTCAGTGGTATTGCAGCTGGGATTGGTTTTGCCCCAAGTGCAAAACACTTCTCTTCTAAAGTGTATTGCTCTCAGATATTCCTTGTTGTTTAACTTGGAGTTCTAATTATTTTTGAAATGGCAAATTGTGATACATAATTTATTGGGAAGACGTAGAAAACCCTAGCAGAGATAGAGAATACAGAGGAAAAAAAATGGGTCGCTTACAAGAGCTCACTATGGTTTTTCAGTATAAGCCTGTGAGTTTGAAATGCTGAAATTAGAGCCTGAATCACTTCAAAGATTCCTGCTAATAAGGGAATGATTATGTACAATAAAAAAAAAAAAAAATCTGAGCAGCATTGAGAAAACCCCAGTCATGCTAAAAGCTCAGTGTGTCTTTGCATTTTCTTTTCCTCTCCTTTTTTTCTGCTTTATCATTTTGCATAATAAACATGTCTTGAATAATAATGAACAAGCATCTGGGGAAGTATGTATATTAACTGTATTTTTAATCTGCTTGCAATGCTATAACTATTTTGCTACAACTCCTCTAGGGTTGCTGCACTCCTGTTTACATCACTCCAAGGTCAGGGGCTGGAATCAATAATGCTGCATTCTCTCCCTTAATAGGCTTGGGATATTAAACCTGCTCCTGCTAATGCCATGTCTTTAATTCCTGTTTGATCTCCAGTGGTACTAGTTGATTTGGTCAGAAGTACAGATAGGCCAGGCAGGTATCCTGGGCATTTTACAAACCTTGTAAGAAAGCACACTTGTTGTGGGGATTCCCTGGTTTACATGCCTCATTAGGAAGCCAGGTCAGTGGAGGGAGAGAGAAATGTCTCCAATGGCAAAGCATAGCAGGAGACCAATGTAATGTGCCTTTAATTTCTCTCCAGAGTATTTCCTCTTTTTCACTGACTGTTTAAAGGGGCTCACTGAATGAAGGCATTAACTGGGAGATAAAAAACTCCTCCTGTCCCCTGACTTTTTCATAAATACGGGAACAAAATGGATCAAGGAAGCAGCAGTCCTGAGAAGAGCCGGCCGCTGGGAACAGATTCCTGCCTTGCATCGAATGTTCCTAAAATACAGCTCCTGGCAGGCAGCCTGGCCATGCCATCCTTATAGCATGGAAACTTGTAAATACAACTCTCATTAATGAAGTGGTCCCTTTTCCCCTGGTGAGATGCTGCCATCCATGTTGTTCTGCTTGTCAGGTGAGGAGAGTGGCACGGTGCATTTCTGTGGCTCTTTGGGGACAGTTTTCTCATCTGGCATCCTTTTGAGGTACCTGTATTCCCTGAACTTCCCAGCACAGCACTGTGGTACAGCTCCCACAGGGAGGGATGGGGCTGTGCACCTTGAATTCGCATCTGGAATGAGTTAAATCAGACTTTGCTGTTCAGGCAAGAGATCTTCAGAGGAAAAAATTAGTAACAGCAGGGCCTAATCCTGCTTTCCTAGCTGCTGTTACCTTGTCTTATATGATAGCAATAAAATTATAAAGGATAAGTAAGCTTCAATAAAAATATTCTTCTCTTAGCCTTAGCTGCACAGGATATTTAGGAACATGCAATGGTCTACCTAACACCTGCTGGAGAAGCAGGGATGGGCCTCTCTCCTTGTGAGCAGTGGTCTGTCAGTGCTGGGGTGAATTATGAACAATTGTTGAAATTTCATTTTGGAAGAAGGTTGGGGAAAAATGCTCCAGAGATGCTGATTCATCTCATTTTGATACTTCCCCAAAGAAACATTGCAGATTCCCATTTTGAAAGAATTTCAGAGTGGTTTATATTGCCTTATCATTCCTAATAAAATCAGAACAAAATGTTTAGATTTTGGTGGAGCATTTTGGTCCCACATGATTCCCTTGAAATGTGGAGGGAGGGTAAAACACCATCAGGGAGGGGTTGCTGTAAATTGAAGTGAAGGCAAGAGTAGAAACCACAGGGATGAATCAGTGGAGGCTGCCATCTCCTGCACAGTGTTTGTTTTGCTGATTTCCTTGAGGCCAGACAGCCTAATCCTGGATAAGCAGGTAGGCAAAGCCTTTGGGGCAGGTGCTAAGCAGCAGTAGCATTGCATAGAGCTTGCCTGATTTTCTCCTCTGTGTTGTGTGTGATCAATTAATCCCTGTAATAATGAGGAAATAATAAGGTTAAAGCAGAACAATGGCAACACAAGTCAATGGCAATACAATGTCTGAGTTGGGTTTTGGAAGGGAGCTCTAACACATGTTTAGACTGAGGACAGGACGGTGTGCAGTGAAGCCCCTGTTTAGCAGAAATGAGGTGCAGGTGGAGCATTTATCCCAGCAGGCAAAAAACAAAAGATGACTGTCAAAATGTCCTACTGGAGAGGTATTTACAGCAGAAGTCCCTTTCATTGCCATTCCTTTACATTTTGCTAGCTGGGGGATGCAGGTCTGGCTGGTAACTGAGCTCCTCTCTTCCCTACCTAGCTAATATTTGGCTTTTCCTAAAACTCTCTGGGCTGCTTTGCTTTTTTTTAACACCATTTATCCAGTGTCTATTTTGACAATAAAATATTATCAAATAATTTGTCTGTTACCTGTTTTCCAGAAGTGAAACCTAGACAAAACTCCAGGATATCCAGGGTTACAGTGGGACTATCATTAACATTTTGAGGGAGACGAATGTCCTGCCTGAGTCCAGGACACTGATATGAAAAGAAGTGAGGAAAGTTTTGAGTGAAGATATGTTTGACTGAGGTCAGGTGTGTGTTAATGAAATGATTTGGATCTCTTTTCTAATAATACCAAACTCAAATACAAAATGGATGAAACTAGGAAATGGTGTGTGTTTTCCAACAGTGACTAACAGCTCTGGAGGTGAAAGCGGGAGAGAGGCTAAAAAATCCAAGAGAAAAACTTTACAGACTGTGTGCATGTAATTACAACTGGGAGCCAAGTGATAGAAAACTTTAAAAATGGGGAACATTGAATTGTATTCGTGTTTTCAAAGGAAAAGAAGGAGAGACTAAGTCCCTGGGCTATTTCAAGATAGGCTGGCTGAAACAGTGGGGAATGTACTGTAGCAGAAAGGCCTGGATGGGAACCAGGACAATCCCTGCTTTGTTGTCAAAGGGTAATGTCCTGACTAAACATCTGCAAAACAAAAATAATTTTATTGGAGTCTCTGGATCACAGGAACTCAGTTCAGGTGCTATAGACTTTTGTTACCATGGATCCCAAGATATAGGGCTGGCTTCTGGCACAGGAACCTCCTGAAATTGTTGAAGTAGACATGCACAGCCGGAGTTATGAACCTGGCCTGACACATGCGTGTACAATTCAGTGAGGTGCTAGAATTGCACCTTGGTGGTTTTGTGAATCTGTGTTCCCTGGTCACGTCTCAGGGATGCAGGCTATGGGGAGTACCAGCCTCTTCCTAATGCTTCTTCTGGCATCTTTCTGAATGAGGCACTCCATGCTGCAAGGAAGACTCCAAATCCACCCATCTTCTCTTGCAGTGTGTCCATCCTTGAAAGGGAGCATGGGGTGGAAGGGTCTGTGTGTGCTGCTGTCCCTGCTGTGATGTGTTGTGAGGTGGTGTGTGTTGACACTGTGCTGGGCTCTGCAGAGGCACAGGATGGCCAGCGGGGCTGTGCCAGGAGCCTTGGAGCTGTGTGTGGGCAGGGAGGAGCTCAGGGGCACCTTGCCAGCAGCGTTGCCCAAAGGCAGCCTGGCAGCAGAGCAGGGAGGCAGGACATGGCTCTGGATCTGCTCCAGGGCCTCCTGAGCCTTGCCTGCTCCTTGCATCTGGCCTCATGGCATCTGAGGTGTGCCAGAGCAGCTCTGCAAAGGCTGTCCTGTGCGTGCTGGCCCTGTGACACAGCTGGGAGGGTGCTGGGAAAGCAGCCTGCAGCAGAGGCAGAGCCTGTCCTGCTCACCCACCACAGCCACTGCCACAGAGATTGACTTTTAAAAAATATGCCCAACCCTCCTGGGAGGCTGAAAATGTCAGCCTTGAGGGGAAATGGCTGAGTATGTCAGATCTGCTGGTTTTTTATTTCTAGGGCATTTAATTATATTAGTCAACTTGTAAATTTGGAACGAATTAATATCTGCTGTAACACCTGTTACATGAATGTTACATGCATTTTTTCCATGTTTTTTTTGCCTCTGGAATGGTTCTAGGATGAAGCCACATGTTTTTGAGATGATGCCATGTAACAAACACCATGGGGACAAGCACATTCGGAGGTCCTTGGTTCTTCAGGACAAAAAGATGACACAAGAGAGTCATTATTACAATAGAGGTTTTGCTTCACCCAGGATCTTTTGCAGAGCAGGCCGGTTTAGCAACCATCCCAAATCCTCTGCAGCCAGTTAGTTTAACCAACGTCCTGCAGAGCTGATTGTTTCACACATTAACCTTGATGTGAGCTCGAACATGCATAAAGCTCATTCATCCCACCAGCTGGGCCTTGTCCTGCCCTGGAAGTTGTGACAGTGCAGGGTGGTGAGCAGGGCACTGCACGTGCTTGCACATTCCTGTCTGTGCTGTCAGTAATTCTCATCAGCCTGTGGGCTCAGGACCCTTCAGAGAAGTGTGTAATGGCCCAATGGCCATGGCTGATGGCCACCAGCCCCACACAGTGGTGCAGTGCAGGGCAGAGTAGATGGTGTAATCATAGATGCAGGATTATGAGAAATTTGGGATTTTGAGAATTCCAGTCCTAAAGTCATGGCCTCTTCTGCATAATGAATAGGAGAAGAAAATCCTCACTTTGCTGGAGGCTGAGCCTAGACAATATGATTCAGAGCAGAGTTTGGACTTCCAGCTTGGTCCTTCTTTACCAAACTTAAATGAAACACTCTCTACTGCACCAGCAGTTGTTTTCAGGCTGCTTGCAGGACTGGAGAACCAAGTAATTATAGTTGGACTGGTACCCATTAGGCCCTTTATGGTGTATCATCACCTTTCTGCCTGCAATTAGGTTACATGCTTAATCTTTCGTGACTAATTTCATTTGCTTGCAGCAGTTTTGCTGTTCTTTAGTTACACTTCCCAACAGCTTCTGCTGCTCACCTTAGTTCTGTCATCCTTTCTCCCGTGCCTTATTCGCTTCTTACTGTCACGTCAGTGTGTTTTGGACAACATACCCAAACCAGCAGATTTATCTTAGCAGATGCAAACACTGTATTCTTACAGCTGTGGCCTTCTCAACAGCTTTTGCTTGATTAACAAAGGGACCTTCTTCACTGCTGATGAACTAGGGATTGCATACTTTGCTGTGTGGAGGTGGCTACTCTTCTGTGGAAAAGCCTGACGTGCCCTGAAATGTTTAAATGACATTAAATTAATCGTTCCTCTGTGAAGTCAATAAATCCCTCACACACACACGCAAATCGCAGGTTAATATGGTGTTTCGATGTCTCAGCCATTGAGAAGGCAGTAAAGAGACTATGAGGGTACCCTGCCACCTCCCTCCCACATACTCATGGTATCTGAAGTGCAGAGGGGCTGTGCTTTAGGAGCAGTGGTAGCCTTTCATGCAGCTCTTCCCTATAAGTTAGGGAATTAGAGAAAACTGAAATTATTTTGGTATTCACAAATACCCTACTCCTCCAAATACATACCTATGCACCAGCCCCATGCTAAAATCTTTCTGAAATGAGAACAACCTCTTGACATAAATTAGACATGGCACAGTGATGGTAAGTCCTTCTGTCTCCTCACCACTTTCCTCCTGGGAAGACCAAAGGATTTCCTTTTCTTTATAAGACACTTGGTCAGCTGCTGAAGGCTGCACATCAAATGCATTATTGATAACAGCCCTTGGAAGTTGTATGTACACATTACAGATTCTCAGCTGCTGTCTGGAACACTGCAGAGGAATGACTGCAGCTGGACAAAGATTATCTGCTTCTTTCTAAACCCCTGAGATAGAAATCGGTATGAATCTCCTGCGCAGCCTTTTCTCTCCCACTACTAAACCATTGTAAGCATGAAATAGAAGAAAATAGAACCTCAGGGATTTTGAACAGGCTGTTAAGTGAGGAGGCACCAAGAAAAATAATGTCCAACTTCCTAGGCATGTACAGAGTGAGATGAGGAGAAAGATTTTAGCCTAATTCTGACATTCCCTCAAGCACAGTGGCCATGTTGGGCTGTTGCTCCCCACAGCAGGAATCTGAAGCAAGCAGGGTTTGAGAAGGGCAGTTCTTGGTATTCCCACTCAGTGTTCAAAGCCCATGCACTCATGCCAGACATGCCTTTAAAGTTACTTTCCTTCTTTTGGTGGCTTGAGTCCCCACGTTGTCCCATATTGCTCTGAGTTGATTCATGTGCACTGCAGAGAGGTTCCCCCTTTACTCCTGAGGCTGGATAACTGCTGGTGGTGGAGCTGGGGCAGCTGATGGGTTTTGAGCACTGGACTGTGCTTGGTGCCAAGGAGAACCATCACCCTCTGCAGCTGGTGCCTGCTGTCTGTTCCCTGCAGCCCGCTCTTCTATATTGTGTCTATTCCCCTTCTGGTTAGGTGGCTGCACAGAGCCCCTTCCTTCCCAGCAGGGCAGAGCACACTGCTGGAAGAAGGACTTTGCCACAGATCCAGCCAGCTTAGGAGAAGAGCACTGTACACATGTGCAACAGTTTGGTTCCATAATGTTGGTTGTTGCCCTCCTAGTTCTTAGAAGAAGAAGTCTCACAGCTGTAACACTGGCTTGTCCAAAGCAATTTCTGTCTTCTTGCACCTCTTACTACTGCTCTGGCCATTTTGGCTGGACAAAGCACTTTTCCTCCTTGATTCTCCTGACATGCTCAGAAGCTGTCGCTAAACAGCACGGGCTATGCTGTCCTTAGAGATACCCTGTGTCTTTTTTATCTCCTGCTTGTCTGTCTTCACAGAGGCTCACCACAATCTTGTCCACAGGAAATGTCTGTGGATGTCCTGTGAGTTCCTTGTGGGCTCTCCCATGCTCTGATAATTTTCCACTCAAACTGGGAAATTTCATCACATAGCTAAGGAGACTGAGCGTAGAGGAGTGATGTGATATGCCCAAGGTCATGCGTGGAGACTGGATTAGGCCTTCTATTCTCCCTGATCCTAATAAAGCTTTCTTTTGTATCACTGTGATTATTTAGGGAACTGGTGCATCAGCAGAAGCACAACTAGTTTGTGTAGTGTCTTGTGTCTCAGCAAATCAGTTTGCTTTCATAGCTGTGCACTGTGTAGGCTGGGATTGCTTTTCCCTCTGTCTTCCCACTGCATTTCTTTTCTGGCTCCTCAGCATTTATGTCCCTAGCAATCATCATTGAGGATAATGGGAGCAGGCAAAAGAACCGCAGGAGAGTCGTCCTTTGCCAGCCATTTTCCCTTGCACATCTTAATACCATATGTCAAGTGCAGTTGCTCAGGGCTCCACAGATATCTCTTTTTCAGCCACCCGAGGAGCTGGGGCTGTTTACGGTGTCGGCTTCACAAGATGGCAGGTGGAGAATTAGAGGCTGCTCCTGAGAAGCTCAGGGTTGAAGCACTGCTCTGAAAAGAAACGCTTGGTACATGCCGAAGCCCTCAGGAGCTGAACAGCCGGGTCTTGCAAGAAAACTGTTTGCAGTAACAAAAGCAGGCGTGGGTTTTCAGATAGCTTAAAGCCCTGCTTTCAGAGGTATTGAGCACCCAGTACTTCCCCTTGCTCTCACTGAGATGAATGGAAGGGTGGCCCTTGTGGGTGCATTTAACTCAGTGTCCACCTCCAGTAAGTGCCACTCACAGGGACAGCTGGAAGAAACCAGTAACAGACAGTAGCAGAGTGAGCTCTCTGACCACTGAGAAAACATCTTGGACTGTGCAGAAATACTTGGTTTTTCGGACCTAGGTTGAGTTCTAGAAACCATCCAAGTGGATTACTGGGCAGTCTCTCTGGAGTTCACAGAGCTTCAGCAGTGCTCTACTGTGCTGGTATAGTGCTGTGCATTGTGTCATCCCCTCTCCAGGCCATCTTGTGCCATCCTGACATGACCAGAGACTTAATGAGAACTGTGGGACAGCTCTGCATTGGTGGTTTTGCTTGGAGGTGGACAGTGTGGGATTCAACGGGAAATACTATTCCATAGGGTTTTTTCAGTGGTGGAAGCATGGCTGTAAAGCATCATGTATCAAGGCAATCAGTGGTGGAAGGACCAGTACAATTTCTGTGGTATTGAGGGATGTATTTTAGTGTCTGCTGTCACTACGTAGAGCAAACCAACTGGTATTCATGGTATTCATTAGAAAACTGAGATGAGTGTATTTATTGCAGCATCCCTGAGACTCCTGCTCAGTCTTTGGGTAATGTCCAGTGAATGGGTGCATGCTCATGTCACTGCATGTGAAAGAGCAATTCCTTTTTGAGGCATTGGATATGAATTTTCAGTGAATGTTCTTTGTTAATAGTGGTTGATGATTTTGGTGATAAAATGGTAATTCATTAGAGATCGTGCCTGCTTTGGAAACTGGAAATCATCATGTCTTTCTGGGATGTAATAGCAAGACTGGCTGGTCTACTGGAAAGCTCAAAGTGGTTTCCAGGAAAAGGAAAGAATTAACCACCTTTTACACAAGAAAGGAGAGGTATAGAAAAAGGAAAGGTGCCTGTTGACCACTCTTTGATTTGTAACTCCTTAGTGGCAAAGCACCCAGGCTCCCATAACCTCAGCTTCTTGCATGACACAGGCTGATTTCAAGTAGTCTGTAAAATATTTCTGCATCCCCATAGAAGTGTTTCCCTCTGGATTGCAGTTATGCATGTCTCAAACTTCCACTGTGCAACAATCTCTATTTTTGTTAGGAGCTCTGAGAGACAATTTATTAAAGAAGTATTTTATAGTTTCTTGTATCTTCAGGAGTTTCATGCAAAGAAATGTCTTTGTGAAAGTTCATTATTCAAATTTGGAGGGATGGAAGGAAATGAATTTCCTTCTTCAAAACTGCATTTTTTCACCTACTCTATTTGCTTATCACTCTCTGCCTTGCCAGGATTATTCTAATCAGATTTCACATATAAAAAAATAATAACATAAAAATAATTCTTCTCTTTCAAGTCTTTGTGAGGCTTAAGTAAATTAAGACATTGATCAGATTTTGCTCACTGTTGAAGCTGTGAATACAGTGGAGGGTACCTGTTGTGGCTGGGGATTGTTTCTGATGCGTGTTTTTTTATCTTCAGAGGGAGGCCAGAAGGAAGGATTGAAATCAGGGATTGAAACCCTCGTCCCTGGGAGTTATTTGTCCAAGTAGCAGCTGGGATGTGGACCTGTAAGGCACATGGCCGCAGTCCAGCCCAGAGGGGACAAAGGCAGAGAATGGATGCCTGTGTGGCTGCAGGAAGCTGCTCCAGCAACCAGGCCTGCCAGGCTGGCGTTGCCACCACCTCTTGCACTGAGCTGCTGCAAAGGGAAGCCAAGTGTTCAAATTGCTCAAGTGGTTTTGCAAGTCTGTCCTCAGCCTAATGCACCAAAATGCCAGCCTGTAGCAAGGCCAGCACAGCTTCTCTGCATACAGCTTATATCTGATTTGGCAGCTGTTTGGAAACCTTATTTGCTGTTCATGTCAAGACTGATAGCACTCTTATGGGTGCTGTGACCTTGAGCATCCCTTGATTCTTCCTCAATAAGCTCATTATGAGCTCCTAAATTGTCATCAGGGATTTGCCATGAGCTAAAATGAAAGTGTCTTTCTGTAAATACTGCCACAGTGAAGTACATTCACCTCTCAGCATGAGGTCTGGGCTTGTGGGCTTGGTGGAGAAAGGCCACTCTGATACTGATTCTGGCCCCTTGAGTGCCAATCTGTATTTTTACTGAGTTTGACAAAGAATAACTCCATATTACATAGATCCATAGGGATCTTTCTGATGGTAGCTAAAAGGTATGGATGGGTGTTCATACTCAGCCCAGAAGACCATACACAGGCTCCTGACGGCAGTAGGTTTTTTTTGTAAATCCCAGGCACACAAAGCTTGTTACTACTATTTAGTAATGAAACAGGCCCGCAGTCAACATTTTAAAAAAATATTGTGTCCCCCTTTGCAGATGGGAATTTTGTACTTAGGGTGCTGTTAGGACAGTTTGTAGGGTTCAGCTCCCTGCTCTCACAGAAATGCCATGCCTTGACTTGATGATTCAGTTCAGTTGTCTAAACCTGGACATTCCTCTCCCTCTGCAATGTGCCAGCATCCCCTGCCTGGCTTCCGCAAGACCATGGATCTCGCTTAGGACCTGTGTCCTCCCTACCAGCCCTGCGCATGTCTTGCATCCCCAGAACATCTTAGATGGCACTGGAAACCTATGTTGAGGTAACCAGATCCAGCCTTTAATCTCTGTGCCTCAGCTGCTCCTCTATATGGTGGAGATAAGATTCCTTTCTTACTCCCACGGAGCCAGTGTGGAGATAAGCGTGTTGGTGATTGACAGGCACTCGGATACTGTGGTAAGGGCACTGTGTAAGAGCTGGAGTAGATAAGACAGTGACTACATGACAGCGTGAGGTTTTTTTGCGCTGTTCTTTACCTCAGAAGATTTTCTCCTTCACATGTCCTTTTTCTATCAGGTTGTTAGTGCTGTGAAAGAGATGAGCTCACATGAGCCTCTCACACCTGAAGCCTTCCAGGGTTGACATTGTTCCAGACATAGCTAGGTTTCTGTCTTGAGTTCAGCCATCCTGCCTCTATTTGACTTATTTGCCCCATGCAGCTCAACCAAAGAAGTGTTCCAGTACCTCAGCAGTGTTTGGAGGCAGCTTCTTTTTGGGATAACTCTATTATTCATTAAAAAAAGGCAAAAAGAAGCACTTGATTTTCAGGTTTGTCAAATTGGAATGATGCAGGGAAGTAGGGAAATCACTGTCTGACTTCCAAATGGAATAAATTGGCCTGACACCACCTGAAAGAATAAACCCAGAAGCTAGATACCATATTTTTCAGCTAAATCACTGTTCTGACACCTAGTTACTTCATTACCAGTGGTGCTGTAAATACTTGCAGCTCCCTGTGGTTTCAGTGGGATTTCAAAGTAAGCACCAGCCCTGCAGTTCTTTCCTCTTTTATTTGCAGACTTCAAAAGCTCAGTTTCATGCTCATCATTTAGGACTCTCTTTCTTGTAATCTGTTTGGAGACTGCCCGAAAGAAATTTTCTATAGCCAGGAGATCTTTTCAAAGTTTTCTCTAAAGATACTGGGTACTGGAAGTCTCTAGAACACAAGAGACCAAGACAGTCAAGCTGTAAAACCCCATTGAAATCTATGGTGGGCTCATCTCCATCCTCGGGTCTTCCCTGGGAAAGATCAAACCATTGTCTTCTACAGCAGAGGACTGCCATGCTCAACAGGGGTGGTGGGTGCGTTGGGGGCAGCAAGAGGAAGCTGTGAAGAGCTCTGTGCTCTGCAACAAAAACTTCAGCCACACAGTTCTCAAATGAGCCTGTACATCTTTCCAAAGGCCCCACAAGACAGTCTGCAGCATGCACTTCTTAGGTTGTTATGTCCTTTTATTTATCTTCACTTTCACAGTGTCCCCTTTCTGTGTGCCTGTAGTCATCAATCATGTCTTCAAATACTTGGGTATAATCTGCTCACAGTAGTGTCACTTCAAATTGTAAAATACTTCACGGTTAACACTTTCACAGTTCCTGTGAACATTGGTGTAATTATCAATGATGGACTTTTCCTCCTGCAACTCTTGAATCTTGAGTCATTGAAACCTGCATGAAGTAAGCAAAAGCTGACAGGCATTCTAAATGTGTTTTAAAGTTGGTGGCCTTGTGTAGATTCTCTGTTCACTTTTATTCTTTGGTTTTTTCACTGAAAACACACCTAAGAGAAGGCTGCAGTGGCCATTGCGGTATTTCCATGCATTGTTAGCTCTGGGAGCCAGAGCTGTTCAAGCTGGTTATCTCTGGGGCTGGTTCAGTGGCTTTACACAGTAACTAAGTCATAAGAGACATGAGCATATTCTCAATTCAACAGGAAAGCTTGTATCTGCAGTTACTCCTCTGGTCAAGTTCTTGGCTGAACTGAGGAAATGTTTTTCTTCAGAAGATCCTGGGGGACTAGCTTTTGATCTAGACCTCAGGGCACCTCTTGTGCTCTGCAAAACTTGGCAGCATCCATGTGGTGAAAATATCCCTCCCTGCATCTTTCTAACTCATCTCTCTGTAGGAGCCATCTGTCTGTCTAATCTTCCCAGGGCTAACGGATGGCTGTGCTTAAGAGTTTGACCATCCAAATAGAGTCCTCGAGTGATGGAGCCAATGATGCAATGATTGCTGGTGCATGGTGAGCTCTGTGCAGCCTGGCTCCAGCTGCTTCCTTGCTTTTTTTCCACCGCTCAAATCTGCAGTGTAATTTTTAAAACTACCATCGCAGATGACCCTAATCTTGTGGTTCTAATGCAAATATTGACCATATTTCCTTTGAAAAATGTTTGGAGCAAGGAAGGAGGAATAGCTCAGAGGGGCTACATTGTCATCTCTACAAAGCTAAATCCACATTGAGTAGGACAAAGAGGAATTTCCACACTCAGAATGTATAATTGCATAGCAAGTGCGGTGTGCAAGCTTGGTAGGTAAATTGTAACATTCTGAGGCTGTCATAACAAAAATATTGAGGGCACAAACCAGATTTACATATTTGAAAAAGTGGGCTTTCATATGACTCTTGCCCATTCAGATAAATCAGTTAATGTACTAATGTATTAGCTTAATACATGATGGGCACAATAACCTTGACTCCTCAAATATACATATTCAGAGAAAAATAAAGATTTAGAAGCGATTCTTTCAGTAAATAGGGGGACTAATCACAAATCCAATAAAAAATTGCAGTTTTTACTTCCCCTTCTACAGTCTTTTATGGTTTGAAAGCATCTGAAATGATGCTATTTCCTTATTATTTACCTTTTTTAAAAATTTCCTACCAGTAATTTTCTTTTTTTGTTGTTTTTTCCATTTCTTTTCTTTTTTTTTGGTAGTAAAAGCCACTGAATAGTTCTTTAGTGTGTGACTGCAGAGTCAGCAGAAAGTAACTGTCCAGACTGAAAAAGAGGACTTATTTAACCTAGTCTTTAGATTATGGTGAATAAATGAGAAGGAGAAATGTGTTTCTGGGTGTTTCCAGCCTTCAGCAATTCAATTACCATGCCCTTTTCAACCTCAGCTAAATGAAATATACACTCCCAACGAAGTTCTGCCATTCAATTATTTTCATGTTTTTGGGGGTTTTTTTTAGATCACCTTCGTTTTCCAGACAAATGGCACCTCTGTAGCTTTGTTAGTCTGTCCCTTTTCTGCTAAGGATATCCCAACACCTTTAGTGTTGGAATACTTGCAGATGTATTTGAGAAAGCTGTTGCAAGATGGGAAGTGTGACTGAACCATCCTGTTCTGTGGGAGGCAAGCTGTGAGGCCCCTGTCAAAATTGGTTGAGTCATTTTTACCTGGAGCAATATTTTAATGAACCGATTGGGCCAGGACCGGAGGGTTTTCATCCATCCTGGACGGAGGATGGTGTATTCTGAGTGACTGCTTGTCCTCTCACAGCAGCTTGGAAGGGACCTGCAAAGTCTCATGTGATGTGACAGAGCAGAGCAAATAGGGAACTAATTAGATGTAGGCACATAGTGGGGCAAAGCAAATCCTAGAGACAGAGAAAGTGTCATAAAGGTTGGTGTGCAGAGAAGAGAGAGAAGGAGATGAGTTCAAGCATCGAGGTGAGTCCTTGGAAGCATAGCCCCACGGAGAGGTCTCAGAGGAGGGTGAACCTCGCTGTCTGAGTATCTCTGACATTTTCCAAGAGAGTATTAGCAAGTTTAAAACAGAGAAAAAAAGTATTCTTCACGTAATATGTGATGGCTGTGAAGGATACCATGGATTGCTGGAGATTCAGGGCTGTCAGCAGTGTTCTTAAACTTTTCACCAGTATAGCCAGTACTGATCTCTACCAATGACAAAATACTCATCTAGATGGACCCCCGGCAGAATGAAACCTATGTTCAAGAGGGTCTAAGAGCAGTGGGGTAGAAAAGGTCTATGGAAGACCTGAGAATTTACTTTGAATCTTGGTGAAAACTCATCTCTCTCCTGCCTTAGCTATTGAACTGTCTTTCCTATCTCATCATGTTTCATGCAGTCTTTTCTCTCCATGTCACATGTGCTGGGGGCATTAGCCCAGTGACATAGGAAACAACAGGGCAAACTCTGTGGGCAGAGCTGGCTCCAGGTGTGGAGGCAGTGGGCACAAAACTAAACACAGGAGGTTCTGTCTGAACACCAGGAAGTGTTATTTTACTGTGAGGGTAGCTGAGTACATCCACAAGTTGCCCTGGGAGTTTGTGGAGTTTCCCTCCTTGGAGGGATTTCCTCCCTCTTTGATCCCTGGCATCCCTGATATGTTTTAGTGGTCTCTGCAGATGCCTCTGGAGATGATTTGGAAGACTCAGCTGAAGTGGATTCCTGTCTCTTGAAGCTAGGGGACCACAGAACAGAATAAAGCCATCCAATGTCTTTAGATGTCTTTAAAGTGCAAATGCAAATACGTTGTTGAGAGTAGACCTGGGGAAAGAAGTACAGCAGCGGAGCAACCTGCTACAATAAGCTAGTGCATAAATATTCCAGCAGAAAGGTTCAGAGCCATCTGCAAAGACCACCAAAACTTACCAGGGAAGCCAGTAATCAAAAAGAAGTAATAATCAGTCTTCAGTGTCTCAGGAGCATACAGGCCTCTTTCCGCATTATGCTACATGAATGTCTTTTGTATTGCAGCATCAGCCTTTAGGTGATTAAAAAAAAGAGGAAGGCACAGCAGTTTTAATAAAGCACTCAGATATAGACTGGAGCTATTAACTTGCTGGAAGTCGTGGTTGTTTTGAAGGAACAATCTGGTTGCCATTAAAAAAAAACAATAAAAAAATCTCCTACCCCCAAAAATTTTGCATGCTTGCATTTGTGTTAATAGTTTCCTTTGTAAGGAGTAGGAGGAAAGTGACAGGAAGGACAGAGAGGACTTGGGCATGAGAAAGTGGGTTGTGGAAGAGATTCATTATGTCATGCAAAACCTATCACCTCCATGTCCATATTCCTCTCTGTCCAACTCAATACCACCCTAATAAATCTCCACCTCTTGGCTGATGTCTGCATCCAGGACATGTTATCAGTCACTGCTGACAAGGACTATTAGTCAATATTGCCAGTATAGAAATTCAGTCTGAACAGACTGGATGGGAGAGAAACCAGTTTCTCTGTGCTAAGAAATGTTTGCTGCCAAGGATATGTGGTCTAGGAGTTAGCACAGCTGCCTGTCGCCCAACNGGAGGCAGTGGGCACAAAACTAAACACAGGAGGTTCTGTCTGAACACCAGGAAGTGTTATTTTACTGTGAGGGTAGCTGAGTACATCCACAAGTTGCCCTGGGAGTTTGTGGAGTTTCCCTCCTTGGAGGGATTTCCTCCCTCTTTGATCCCTGGCATCCCTGATATGTTTTAGTGGTCTCTGCAGATGCCTCTGGAGATGATTTGGAAGACTCAGCTGAAGTGGATTCCTGTCTCTTGAAGCTAGGGGACCACAGAACAGAATAAAGCCATCCAATGTCTTTAGATGTCTTTAAAGTGCAAATGCAAATACGTTGTCGAGAGTAGACCTGGGGAAAGAAGTACAGCAGCGGAGCAACCTGCTACAATAAGCTAGTGCATAAATATTCCAGCAGAAAGGTTCAGAGCCATCTGCAAAGACCACCAAAACTTACCAGGGAAGCCAGTAATCAAAAAGAAGTAATAATCAGTCTTCAGTGTCTCAGGAGCATACAGGCCTCTTTCCGCATTATGCTACATGAATGTCTTTTGTATTGCAGCATCAGCCTTTAGGTGATTAAAAAAAAGAGGAAGGCACAGCAGTTTTAATAAAGCACTCAGATATAGACTGGAGCTATTAACTTGCTGGAAGTCGTGGTTGTTTTGAAGGAACAATCTGGTTGCCATTAAAAAAAAACAATAAAAAAATCTCCTACCCCCAAAAATTTTGCATGCTTGCATTTGTGTTAATAGTTTCCTTTGTAAGGAGTAGGAGGAAAGTGACAGGAAGGACAGAGAGGACTTGGGCATGAGAAAGTGGGTTGTGGAAGAGATTCATTATGTCATGCAAAACCTATCACCTCCATGTCCATATTCCTCTCTGTCCAACTCAATACCACCCTAATAAATCTCCACCTCTTGGCTGATGTCTGCATCCAGGACATGTTATCAGTCACTGCTGACAAGGACTATTAGTCATTATTGCCAGTATAGAAATTCAGTCTGAACAGACTGGATGGGAGAGAAACCAGTTTCTCTGTGCTAAGAAATGTTTGCTGCCAAGGATATGTGGTCTAGGAGTTAGCACAGCTGCCTGTCGCCCAACGCTGTCCATGCAGCATTCCCATTTCTTGGACAATACTCTCTGTTTTAATGAGTAACACGTTCCTTTGTGCATTGCTTCCCTTGGTGTGCACCAGCCCTTCTCCCAGACGCTCCAGAAGCTCGAAGATGATCATTGGTAATCAAAATGTTGGCACTTAATTTGACCTCTCATTTTCAGAAGGAGGAGATAACATTCCCAATGATCTGCCTTTAAAGGGGGCTCATTTGTTGCTCTTACTCAGTGAGAAGGGAGAGAGATTGTCTTCTTCCATTTGGAAACTGCTGTGTTATTAAAACGTTTCCGGAAACCACCTGTGAGTTTTTATTACAAGTTGAGGTTTGTTCCACTTGTTCACGTAGTTGAGGGGAGCAGGGGTAACAGGCTGAGGGCTTGCAATTGTTTAACTTTTGTGTATAGACCTGTGACCACATACAAAGCAAAAGTTATTAAAGGCAATAGTGCTGTCTCCCTGCTTTTCCTCTTGACAGGTTTCTCCAGTCACACAAGTTCTCTGTATGGGTGTTGCCTCTCATTTTGTATCTGACATTTTTGCTACTGTGAGTTTTTCAGCAGAATTCCTCCAGACGTGCTGTCATGGATTGTTCCAAGCCACAGTCCAACAGGACAGAAGGTGCCTGAGTTAGCTTCAGCAGTGAAATTATACAGCAGAAGGCATTATTAAAAGTGGATCTTTTGTCCAATAAATCCTCCTTTATGACTCAGAGATTGGAAGGAATTCAGAGAAGGGCAACAGAAACAATTCTAAGGCTCAGGGTTGAGTTAGAGGGGATATGTTAAGAGAGGAAAAGGTGTTGGCATTTGTTAAGGGAGAAAATTGAGCATGTAATGTGCTGTACTGGCTGAGAAGGGGGATGTTTTCAGGAAACCAGCAATGAACATAAAACACTACAAATTGCATAGGAAGTTTCAACCTGGTGATGGAAGTGCACTGGTTCAGTGACTTTAGCTGGAAAATGGAGCTTTCCAGGTGGGTAGTGGATATAAATACAGGTATGTGATGGAAATCACTGTCCTTGCACTACTAGGGATGTGTCCCTTTGACCTGGCCCATAATCAAGGGGTGGGAAGATAGGGGTTAGTAGTACCCTCTCTTTTGATACCCCTGTAAAAGGGACATTTTTGCTGTGAGAGAAGAAAAAGCCCTCTCATTGGCAAAGAACGAGTAATTTGGAAGCTGGAGAAAGCTTTTATTTTCCACTGAGTGTGTTGTAATTAACGGTCTGTCTCACAAATTAACTGTTAGTAGAAGATGCTTAAGTGAAACGCCCTGAAGCTTCTTAAGCATCTTCTCTGGAAAAAGAAGTTGGGATTTGCTGTAAAGTCCAGTCACAGATCTGAGGAGAGCATGCAGCAGTCCTGCAAGAAGGGTGCTGGCATCATTTCCATCCTAGCTCCGTTCCCTGATCTCTTGGCAGCTTTTCATTTCAGCAACGACAGTATTCTTTTAACCCAGCTTTTGTACCTGTTGGGTTTTCCTGGAAGCACCATCTCGGGTTTGTGCTGCATATATTCTAGTCTGCTGGGTTTTGGATTAATTGTGGATGTCTAAGATAGGTACATCTGATCCTAACATCCACTAGCTAAAGGAGCTTCTAGACTTCTGGCTCTTAAGTGATGTTTATGTTTTCCCAGCTCATTAGAGGAACAGCGTGTGCTGTATTCCTGATTTTTGACTCATGGGCTCCATTGTGGGAGGGAGGGGAATGTGGTTGTTTTCCTTTTGCTCTGTCGGCTGAAGGTCGTGAGCATCTCCTTGTGCCTGCTCTGGGTGCAGGCTCTGTGGCCTCCGTTTATTAGGGTTTTAACTCTTCTCCTCACTTGGTGCCTGTTACTTGCATCCTGTGCCACTTCTTTACTTGGGAAGCATCATGGTGCTTGAGGCAGCAGCAACTGCTCTGTGAACACCCCCTGCTCCCCTTTGGGGGACAGGGCTTCTGTTTAGGGCACATGGGAACCTGAAAAATGCAGCAGGGATGTGCACAAGGATTTGTCCCCGCCTGTCAGCAGCCCATCAGCACAGATGCAGCAGGGTGTTTCAGACTGATGCCTCAGCACCTCCTTTCATCATCTCCTGGAGAAGGCAGAATGGACAAGCCCAGCTCTATTTTCACCAGGGGAAAGTGAGAATTACTCACCACAGCTTCGGGCGCGGCAGTCTGAATCTCTGTCAGCGTGATGGGAGTGGGCTGTGCAGCACACTGGGGGAGAAAGGGACGCTGGATTGCTTTGCTCCAGCATCAATGGCCGTGCCAGGGAGCAGGAATCCTTGCCCTGAGACTCAGAGCAGATTTCCAGCAGCAGGAGCACACGGGGGTTTCTGTCACGGGGTGGGTACCTCTCCCTCTGCTCCTGGCAGCGCTGTTTCGTTCCCAGTTTTAACAGCCAAAGGTACCGGTAACACTTCTGCATACAGAACTTTGCTAGGGCATAACAGCTTGCATGATTTAATTATTTTAATTGGAATTATCTGGGAAAATAATTCCCTCTTTCAGCAGGAATAAGCAGGATACAGCCTGTCAGAATTTTTTCAAATGAGCTCTGCTGAAGGCAGAGGTGCAGAGATATGTAGGCAGCCTGCTTTAATGAGATTTGGCTGTAATTTTGTGATGAAATTATTCTAAGTTAAACTCAATCACAAAAAAAAATGTGTTTCATTGTATTAAGGCATATTTGAGACCCACAAATCTCAGTCACATTATTGGTGAGATAAAAACTATCAGAAATTATGTCATTTTGAAAGATTTTCATTTTCCAAATAGATGTTGGAGAACAAATACTGCTAGTAATGCTGGGCACAGATTTACCAGGATGTGATAATTCATGGATTTCTTTCCCAAATAGTTATTAAACTAAGAAAAAGCAGTGAAGATTTGCAAAATATTGAGATTATTATAGAAGTCTTAAACATAGAAAGCGACCTTCAGCTGAGAGACCCTGAGTTGTTTCAATTTAAATTAGATGGAAGGCTAAACATGCAACTATAACTAAGATCTATTATTCCATAAAAGTGAAGAAAAGTAGTTATAGAGGCAAACTAGGCTGTGAAACTCTGGACTTGAATACAAAAGTGGCCTGGATGTTGTTTTTTTTCCTTTGTGAGAGAGGTAAAAAGGTGTAGAATACCAGACCAAGGAAAAGTCTGCCAGAGAAGGACATTTAGTCTAAGAGATTTAAAAAATAAAAGCAAATAATAATAATAATAGTAATAATAATATAAACCCAGAAAAGAAAACCACAAACAAAGATAAAAAATGGGATATTTGCAGGCAGTCCATAAAAATGCAAAATGTGATTCAGTGACGTAAGGTACTGCTCTTCGGTCAGAAAGCATAGGGGAGAAATGACGAGGAATGAGATGACCATAGGAAAAAAAAAAAAAGTGAGAGAAAAAAGAACAAAGAATAGAAAACAATTAGTGGAATGCTGTTTAGCCACTAGTATGTAAACAGAAGGAATGGTGCTCTTCATCACCTAATCTGTTGCCAGAGAGGATGGAGAAAGTGTTTAGGAAGCAGAATGAAGCAATTGCATCTAAGTAGGAAACAGCGCCCCAGACTGCTGAAGGATCTGACATGCCCAATTGTGAGTCTGTTGACACACAGACATCGGCTCATTTTATGAAGGCTACGTGGAAAAATCCTTCATACTGGGGAATATGGGAATTTTTGTTTAAAAATGAGCAAAATAAACAATATGGATATGTAGAGGCGCTCATCCTTATGGCTTCAGTGTAATCCAGAAAGGGAAGGATAGCTTCAAAGGATGGAGATGAGATAAAATGTAACCTGAGTTTAATAAAGGTAGATTGTGCAGATTATTCTGTCACTGGTCTCCTAGACAGGGGGAATGCACTAAATCTGATTTGTCTGGATTTCAGTGAGCATTTGCTGTCATGCCACACGTGTTACTAGTGCAGTTGAGAGGGCAGGATTAGCAGAAGAGAGGACTGCAAAGGGAGGGAGGATCCCTGCAATGGAGCTGACAACAGGTTTTGCTGCAGGGAGAGCCTGTCCTGGCTGCAAAGCTGCTGAAATTTAACTGAGGGATGCATGTGGAAAGCCAGGTCTGGGAGATGCTGTCACTGCAGTGGGCAACTGGAGCATTGTGTAGGAAACACCGGAGTAATTCGGGGGTGCTGGAGTTGGTGAGGCATCAGTGACATAAGAAGTTGTTGTGTTATGTAAATATTAAGGAATTTGGCCTAGTAATAAGAATTTGCAGTCTTACATTTGCTGTAAAACTGTGAACCAGTAGGGAAGTGCAACACAGAAAATGCCAAATAACCACACGAGTTGTAATAGGCACAGATCAGCCATAGAGAGGTGAACACATACTGAAATGCTAAAAAAATCAGTACAGACAGTCTTATTTGTGTGTGAATTAGTTGTATTAAAAAAGGTTGAGCTGAGCAAGTTCAAAGAGAATCTTTTCATATGATCTGCTTTCAAATGATTTGTTTAGACCCCAGCAAAATGGAAGATGAAAATGTATTATAATTACTGTATGTTACCACAAGGGGGTAAATACCAGCAATGTTTATGCTGAAGGCCAAAGCTGGCACAAGAACAAATGGTCACTGCCTGGCAGTGAATCCAATCCAATAACTCATTTAAAAGTGAAACTTGATGAACCTGTGAAAGAGATGATGAGATATTGCCAGGAACAGGGCAGTGGTGGACTAGGAGGGTACTTTCCCTCTAGCACTTTACCTCTGTCTTAGAACAGTAATTTTTTTATTGCCAGAAGCCCAGTTATGGTGAGATTGGTTTTTTAAATGGAAGTAATTTATTAATGACATTGAGAGAAGCAAATTATAAATGGCCAAAACCCTGTAAGTATTCCCTTGGAAAATTGCAGGAGTGTTTATAAATGTGCCTCTGTAGGATGCTGCCTATGAATTAGAACAGGCAAAAGCAAGGAAATTATAAACTATGGATCATGGTGCTATCAAAGGCCACTGCAATGGAAGCCTCTGTAAATGTCTGAAGTTTTTTTCCTGTGTTTAAACACATGCATCACTAAGGGGCTCTTTCTAGCCGTGCCCTGGCTGTCTCCAGGACACATCTGGGGGCCCAGCGAGTGCCCTTTGTTCCCGTGGCGCATCCTTTGCAAAGAGCAGTGCTTCATTTTTCCCAAAGCTAAATGTAGTTAATCACCTGCTCATCTCTTTGCATCTTCTGTGGCTCCCTCACTCTTTGCTGAGAAATGCAGATGTTTATGATGTTGTTGTCTCACCCGTGGCTTGGTGATTAATATTCTGCAAGTTGCTGAGCTTATGGGTACCGATTTCCTGCTCTACTTACTGTACTTAAGTCAGCTTGGTTTGTTTTTCTTCCTCTTGCTAATATATCCACCTGGTGAGTTAATTGTGTAGGAAAACAGCCAGTGAAGACAGAAAATGTGACATCGAGCTCAGCTGGGAGTATTCTGCAGTTCATTTCTGTGTTGGGAGTATGTAAGGGGCTGGATGGCAAAGTTTGTTCTGCCAGAGGAAGCCGTTTGTGGTGATATTCCCTTGGTAAGGTCCTGAGTAGTGAGCAGGAGTGATGGGCTCTGTCCTAGCTTGGTTTTATGGGTGGGCAAATGATGTGTGGATTCTGGACATCCTCCCCAGAAACTTGTGTAAGGGTTCACTGTCATTCTTGAAGGTGAATAGATATTAAAGATGTGTCCCTCTCATCTTCGATATCTGTTGCTGTTCTGTGAATTGATGAGAATTCACACTTCATTTCTTCTTTTACCTGACATGGAAAAGATTTTACAAGATTAGATTAAAACCAAAATCTTGACGAGAAGCATATGAGAGTGTTCCCCTACTTGCTGAGTAGCTCATTCTGTTAATGAAGTAGATCCTTGTTTACTGAGAGCATCCAGACTTGCATCTCCAAGCAGATCATGTGAAACAGCAGAATTTGGACCTGGTACTCTGGTTGCACACTTCCACTTTGTGAAAATAAGTACCCAGTGGATCATGAGTTTGAACAAGTCCCCAGGACCACCAGGCAGAAAGAAGGGTGTATTGGGATGGGGTTGTTTGGGTGTCTCCTGGGGAAAGTGCTCCAGTTCATGGAAAGCATCAGTGGTCAGAGTAGGGGAGGCAGTGATCTTCCCTTCCAGCACAGCCCTGTCTGCCCACTGATCTGGTTTCTTGTCCTTAGCAGTCTGTTCTAATTCTTCCTTTATCTTACTCTCTGAACTTGAATAATATTAGTGTCTCCTCTTATTGATCCCTGCCCATTCAGTCCTAGCTTGCCTCCTGCCTTCTTCCTTTTCCCACATTTCCTTTTGCCTCACTGCTTGGTGGTCCAGCTTTCTCTCATTTGTATTCAAATTGGCCAACTCATCCATTTTGTCAGGATCCAGCAGAGAAGATAGATGAAAAGAAATGTCTCTGCTGTCAATTCAAAGCAGTCCTGGCACAGCCTGTAACCATCCAGAGTTAAAATTGCCAGGAATTTGTTCACTGGAATGCATTCAGTTTGGACAGAATCAGTAGGAAATAACAGCTCTTGAACTATAGCACATCTCCCCTGTACTCATGTGTGAACTGCTCATTTTCACAGATCATCAGCTTAGCTAAAGCTTGGGTGAATATTCTTTACTCTGAAGAATGAGGATGAGGGATGTTTCTGTTGGAAAACTTCACCAGAATTAACATATTTTTCTTATATTTTTTCCTGTAAATGTCTGAGCTGTCATCACTGAAAGTTTCCAGGTGAATTCATCTTGAAATAGTTGAAATTATCAATTTAATGGTTGAAAGTTGGCAAAGTTATAAGCGTGTGAAAACAGGGCTATCACGGGATTTGTCAGACAACCTTAATAATAGTTTCACCTACAACAGCAAAATTTGGTAATGCAATGTAATTCTGAGGCATCAGCACTGCACGGATGAACACCATTAGATAAATGGGACCTAAGAGAGTGCAAAACACCAGGAGACCCCTGGTACTTAACGCCCTGGATCTATTCTGTATTCAGAAGGGTCTGAACATAATCACAAAGTGGAAAGCAGCTCCCAAGATGTGTGTGCAGCAAAACCTGTGCTGTGTGCGGGTAGTCCCCAGCACTGTCACACCTCAGCCTCGTTGCGTGGCCCACTCTTCCACCTCCCAGCTCAGATTTGAGCAAAATTTGTGGCAGTGCCAAACTGATGGATCACCATCCCATTTTCCAGAATGTCCTCCCTGACAGCATAGGCTGTGCCAGCAAATCTAACTGAGATTGTCCAGATTAGCAACTCCAGGCCATTTATCAAGTCCATCTAAGGCTGCAAGATAGAATTTCTCACTTCTCCCAGTGATGGCGCCAGGAGTAGAAGAAATCCATCCCCAACAGGTGTCCTCCTGCGTACCTATGTCCTCTTCCCAAGTGTATTGAACCAATCAGTCTTGGAGCCCATATGTCAGTTTAGCCTATCCTTGCTCAACAGATGGAAGAGAAAGTGTGGGACAAAATAAGTTTATCCCTCCTAGTCATGTACAACCTTCCTTGCTCAGTTTCTTGACAGTTTATTGAGTTGGCTTTGCTCTTCCTTGTTACAGATAACATTGACTTAATATGAGTTTTGGTGTTCCAATAGGATGTGTGTGCAAATGTGTAGAAGAGGGGCAATGGCTGTAGCAAAGAGAAGGGACTGTGAGTTTACAGCAGTTGGGGAGCTGCCTGAGGCTGCAGGGAGAATGTTGTGGGCTGTTCTGCAAGTCCATCTGCAGCTTATGAGCTGGAGTAAGGAAGAGCTATGAACTCCTCAGTGATGTATCACAGGATACTATGAAAGTGCTTTGAGCTCTAAGGCATTCGCTAACTACTAGAGATCAAGATGACACCTAATATAGGGTACTTCCCCGTTTCCAATTACTGTCAAGAGACCTTGGTGCTGGCCTGCTCCCATATTTTCCAAAACACTCTGCAAGGAGGAGATTCCATGAGTCATCCTGGTCACGGTGATAAGCCAAGCTTATCACAGAAGTGTTGGAAGTGCTTTGCTGTGACAGTAGCTCATGACTTGCTCCTTGCCGCAGGGACCCAGCGTTGCAGTGGGATAACATCAGTGGGAAAAGCAGAGCTGTTTCCACTCACTTTCCTCGTTAAATGGGCTGAGCTGTGCAGGGCGGTTCGGGCAGTTCAGCCCGGGCTCTCCTTCCGTTGGTCTCCACTTTGGGAACATCGCTGCCAAGACAACCAGACAGCTTCTGCATATGTCTGGTAGTTTGGGCAGGCAGTTGTCATGGTTATGAGTGCAGCATAAGAACCAAAATAGATGTATAGAAAGATGGTGATGGAAGCTGGCACATATCCTGTCTTTTCTGTACATGAGCTGACAGGATGTGGCATGGAGGAACCACCTGTGCCCTGGCTCCCTGCTGCTCCCCAAAGTCAGGACTAGCCATGCATTTGGCCTTCACTGCTGCAGGTGGCAAAAGGAGCCGAGCTGTCTGAAAAAGGCAAAGTGAAGTTTTTCTGGGGGAAAAAAATAGACAAGTGTAGATGTTAATTTGTGAGGAGAAGCTCATTTCTTGAGTTTTAGGTATGCAGGGTATGAAAAATCTCAGTGTATGAGAGTGTAAAACTTTCTCTCTCCTTCACTTATTTCTTTTTTCCCTCTTGAAGGGAAATATCAACCCATAACACTGCCTTTTGTCCTCTAAAACTGATTGTCAAATGCTAATTTGTTTTAGCAATATCTTTTTTACTGCTTCTCGTCATCACAAAACTCTTCCTTGGGTTTTGCTGTACAAATGCATCGAAACTGAATGGCATGTGGAGTTCCACTGAAGAACAGTGAGCTGCTCCTCTGTGGATTTCTGCTTCTGGTAGCCAGCTGAGCACAGAGGGGAAGCAGAGTTCTTCCTTGGTTCCTGCTGCAAAGGTGCATCAGGCCCCTGGAGAAACCAGCCCAGCCTGTGCAGCTGCACCACTTTGTGAAGCTCAGTCACGAGCCCCTGAGAACTAAAAGGCAGAGTGGTTTGTCTGTGCAGCAGGCAGGTAGGCAGATGAGCAGCAGAGAGACTGCCTAAGTCCATTTTCTGCTCTGGGCTCTGGATTTTCTGCAATTGGCCTGGAGGGCAAGGGAAGTCAGAAGACAGAGAACAAAAAGCATTGGGAGGAGGTGGTGGAGAGCTTTAGTCAAAGATGTTGCAGGGTTTTGGACGGAACCTTGGTCAAACTCTGCAACCAGGTCCTCACAGGATCCCGAGCAACAGAATTTTGATTGAATTCATGCTGCCAGCATCAGGTCGTGCATATAAAATATGCAAAAACCTTGTTTTACTGCCTTTCCTCTGCCCTCTTTCTGCTACAGAACCTAAAGCTACCTGGACATCTGTTTGTAACACCATGGGATAAAGGGTAAAAGCAGAGGGGTTATTCTGAATGCTTTTTAGCCCAGATCTCCCTTTTGAAAGCCTCTTATGGCAGGGTTTTAAATTGGTTTAGGGACAGAGCCTGAGTGTGATAAGATTTTAGTTAACACGATGGGATAATCAAGTCACTTTGATTTCTCCCCAGGCAAACCTCTCTGCAGTCTATTAAAATGAAATATGATGCCACTGCTGTTTCCCTCAGCTGTAGTCAAGGAGATATTTGTTTTAATTCAGTACAAGATTGCCCCACAGGCTCCGATTTCTACTATCCATATTGATGTTTGTAATTTATTGCCCTTTTACAATACACACTAAAAGGATGTTGTATTTGCCAAGACTGGTTTTTGAGAACTTTATCTCCAAATCAGTCTGTATAGGATACACTGAAACTGTTCTCTTGTCGTTAATGTTCTGTGTCATACAATAGTAACACAGGCTCCATTTGTTTTACAGGCAGCCTTGGGTTTAGTGAGGGACACAAATAGAATACAACATATTCACAGAATATAATTATGTTATCCTGGGCATGATGAAAACAAAGACGCTCTCTCGTCCCAGCTTACTAAATGTTCAACATGTTTCTGATCAGCTGGCGCTTCACCTTCAACTGTAAATGGCCTGAGAAGGTATAAGTGACCACACCATAGATATATGTGTTACTGCCATGTTCCATCCAGCAGAGATGCATTTCATTAGAAGGTGTGTAATTTATCAGGCATGTTGGGACAAAAGATGCTGCAGAAATGCAAGAGCCTATTTTAAGCTTGCAGTTTAAGCAGGCCCATGAAAACTGAAACAATCTGAAGGTCACAGGCACCGGTGCCATGTGAAGCTGTGCTTAGGGCAAGCCACAGGTCAGAGTAGTGGTGCAGGTAGATACTTCAACAATTATCTAATACATTTTCTGGCTGGCAAATCTGAGTTTCACAGAACTAGACGTTTTCAAAGGAAGAATGACAAATTGATGAGATGTTACAATATTTCAATTAGACGAAATGAAACAAAGTTTTCATTTTGACACCAATATGTCATAACATTATGATTTGATTGAAAATGTCCTTTCTGCTATGACAGATTCCACTTTCATTTCTCCCCTTCCTGATTTTTTTGACTGCTTAATACATCAATATCTCACCCTGCTTTGAACTGAGAACATTCCAGACATTTCCAGAAGAAGAAACTTTTCCTAGCAAGGCTGTTGGTTCAGTCCCACTGTCTTGTGTCTTGATTCTTTAGCACCCACCAACTCTTTGGATCCAAAGAATTACTGCAACTAAATCTTGAGCAACATCTTATATTTCTTAAGGCTGAACAGAAAGGTGAAAGAAAGGTAAAAGCAAAGTTTTTGGATGGAAAAAGCCCTGCTAAACTAATTTAGATCATACTCCTTTGAGACGTGGCTGAGGATTTATAGTTGGATCTCGTTGTACCTCCATTTGTTTGAGATACTTCAGTGAAGCATTTGAAGCATAAAACTCCTTCATCTTTCCTATCCATCACCTCTTACTCTTATCAGACTCAAAGTCTTGGCTTATTAGAAAAACACAATAAAAGACTAATTGCAAAGAATGGGAGATTTTAATGACTTCATTTACATATAGAGAATTAGTCTAAAATCAATATTAGGCTGTCAGTAATGAAAACTAGCTCAATGGGGTTTTTTCCTGGGTTTTCGTGTCAAGGAAATGTAAGTTTAAACAATGCAGTTTAGAATACTCTTTGGGATTACTTTCCTCTTCTTCCCTTAGCAACTCATCCTTGACTATTTCGAGACTTTTTTTTCCCCCATGAAAATTCGAGAATAAAGGGAACTTCCTATGTTTTCTTTGTTCTCATGGCAAAAAGCCAGTTTTATCTGCAGATCCAGTTGTCTGATGGTATTGGGAAGGGACAGTGTTGTGCACTGAGAGTCCAAACTCAAGGCTGAGGTAGAAACACTGAAATACAGCAACATGTTGACTGTTGTGGAGGAACGGTGTTGTCTTCCCTAGATATGGCCACTGCTGGTGCCTGGAGGGGCAAATAGACACATCCTGAAGACTGGCCTCAATAAACTGGAGCTGTTAATCTTTCATCACCCTGTGAGCAGTACCTGGTATAATTTAGCAAGCAGAACATCACTGAAGTGGCATACAATTTGCAGAAGTTATTTATTATTTGAAATTACCTTTACTGCAGAAGCTGTTGCAGTAGACTTCTCTCTCTTCAACGTGTGTCTCCCTCTCTCTCCGAGGTTATACCAAGTGGCAGAGTGAAGTGTCCCAGCAGCAGGACACTTGCCCTAGTGGACTGGCCATGCCTTTGGCACACAGCAAGGGTCTACACCACCCCACAAGTCCTTCTTGCTGAGCCTGGAGGGCAGACAGCTCCCCTCCCTGCCTTGAGGCAGGATAAACTGTGGTTTGGGTCCTGTGTCTCTTTGTACATGTGTGTAATGCCATGCACGTTAATGCCACTGCCCAAATAACAGGAGATTCCTGTAATTTTCACAGAGGTCTCAGGAGATGTTTTACTGCCCCTGGAAGTCCCCAGAATTACTGCCAGTCGTTGATCGTTTGGGATGGGTCATGTGTTTGCTCCCTGCATTTCCATCTTACCAGCCCCTCTGGGTGCTCTATTCCTTCTCATCCACTGCTAGCCAAGAATCCCAGTTCTCCATTAAAACTACTTTCCTATTTAAAATACAAGATTAAAAAGAAGTCATAAAGAGCCTAGAACTCCCACTTGGTGAAAATGAGAGTTATATAAAACATTTAAGTGAATGGCCAAAATGGAAGAGAAAAAAGCTTTGATGACCTCAAATGGGTAAAAGAAGTTACTTTAAATGATCAGTGATTCAATTCTCTTCCTGAGGTTTGATCCAACCATTGGATTTAGAGTCTCCTTATTTAAGGAGACATTCAGAGCGCAAGGAGTGTATCAAACTTGTGCAAGAGGTGTGAAGAGCTTGTTTTACTTAATATGTGGGAAAAATCTTACCCAAATGGTCTTAACAAGGACACACCTGTCCTGGTTATGTCTCTGCTCCCTGCTGGACCTGACTCCATTTGCCCTTTGCACCATCTCTGTCTCTCAGCACGGTGGGGTGGGGCCTCCCGTGGAACTGCTGTGGCGTTGGCACTGTGGTCAGACGGGAAGGGCCCTCCTGCTTCTCCCTTTGACGTGAGCTTCATTTGCACTTCTGAGAGATGGAAATTCACATTTCACTGGGTCACCCTTCAACAACCCCCAAAACTGGAGCAGCTGGCTTGCACGCATCCATCTGTACTCAGTTCATGCTCCTGGATTTGAAATATAAGGGGGAAGTTGGCAGACAGAAGTGAAATCTGAGTTCTTGGAGAATGTAAAAGCTGTTTAAAGAGTTGCTATTCCATTATAGTGATAGTGATCAAGTATAAACTGAGAGAGATGTTGTGGTTCTGCAGAACTGCTGCTGTACAGAATTTGTATAGTTCTCATTTGAAGTATGTGAATGTGGACTCCCCATATACTGCACCCCAAGATTTCTGCAGCTCTTTGGCCCAGCTGTGTAGCACCTGTTTTTGTAGGTCTCTCTTGCAGCCACCCCTAACATTCTGGCAATTTGACATGCACAATGTTGTTTTAGATTCATCACGCATTGCAGGAACATTTTCCAGTCATGATACGCTCCGGCTAGTTTTACAGTGTCCAAGTCAAAAGGCATAAAGAAAACAAAAATTTTTTAAACACAAAGGTATTTATTTAGTTGTATGTCAAGAAGAATAATTTTTCATCCTGCATTTTCCCCTTATACATTCATAATAAAGGTCAGCAAAACAGAACAGTATCTCTTTTCATGGCTGATTCATCAATGACATGAACATTGTTTCTCTTCCTGCCCGGGGAGGNTGGCAGACAGAAGTGAAATCTGAGTTCTTGGAGAATGTAAAAGCTGTTTAAAGAGTTGCTATTCCATTATAGTGATAGTGATCAAGTATAAACTGAGAGAGATGTTGTGGTTCTGCAGAACTGCTGCTGTACAGAATTTGTATAGTTCTCATTTGAAGTATGTGAATGTGGACTCCCCATATACTGCACCCCAAGATTTCTGCAGCTCTTTGGCCCAGCTGTGTAGCACCTGTTTTTGTAGGTCTCTCTTGCAGCCACCCCTAACATTCTGGCAATTTGACATGCACAATGTTGTTTTAGATTCATCACGCATTGCAGGAACATTTTCCAGTCATGATATGCTCCGGCTAGTTTTACAGTGTCCAAGTCAAAAGGCATAAAGAAAACAAAAATTTTTTAAACACAAAGGTATTTATTTAGTTGTATGTCAAGAAGAATAATTTTTCATCCTGCATTTCCCCTTATACATTCATAATAAAGGTCAGCAAAACAGAATAGTATCTCTTTTCATGGCTGATTCATCAATGACATAAACATTGTTTCTCTTCCTGCCCGGGGAGGAGATAGCTCAGCCTTTGATCTTAAGCATGGCTGGGGATGGAAAAGCCCCCAGAAGTCCATACTCTCTCTTATTTTTAGCCCTTTCTGCATTGTGAGAAAGGTCCTGCAGGTTTTTCTGTGTCAGGCTGCCTGTTAAGCTTGATTGAAGGTCATGATTTCTCTCCCACTTCTCCTGGAGGCCTTTCTGCTCTGTGGTGGATCTACACCTATCTGCACACAGGTGTTGGTGTTCCCTGCCAGGGTGAAACTTGGCATGCATGAAGTCTTCAAGAATGATAGCCACAAATCTAAGAAAAGCCAGCTGGTTCCCCTTGTGATCTGACCTGGCCTACAACTCCTGTGGTTGATGGAGGCTGTGGATTACCCACCGACCACCACAGTGGTTTAACTGGGCAGAAATGAGTAAGAGATCTAAAGGAGTGTGTCTCAGAGTGGGGAATACAGACATAAGGTGCTTTGATCTCACCTCTAATGAGGCATCCAAGTGTCCTAGGAACAAATGGTGGGTTAGGGTACACACCGTGTTCTTCATGTCTACTTTTCATGATTACAAATAACTATGTAATTGACTTTTTTTAGATACAGATTCACAGAATATCCACTCAGAGTCCCACAAAATGTTTCTGTAAAAGATCAAACTTAAAGGACATAATAGAAGATGCCAAAGGCCACAATAACAGTGTTAATTTTATGACTACAGAGGATAGAAATGAGACATCACGTTCAAACTTTGCATAAAGAAACAATATTTTTATATAAATGCGAACCAAAGCTCAGAACATTTTGACTGAATATTATTTAGTGGCTCTTGTTCTCTCCCAAACAGGATGTTCCAAACACAGACAGATCCTTTATCTAGAAAAATACATCCGCCTCTTCTGTTCATAAAATATACAATTCCTCAGTCATCATTCACATGCATTCTATATTACATTGATTTCCTTGTCTGTAGTTGATGAAAATGGTTCCATTCAGGCTGTATTTGAGAGGAGAAACAAGGACAGGCATATACAAGCGAACAGAACTGAGCTCATATAGCGAGTCATAATCCACACTAATGCCCAGAATTTTGTAGGAGTACTGCTCAACTATGTCTATGTGGACCAACACAATACCAAAAGTTTTGGTAATAAAACCAATGACAGCCTCCTATTGTTACAATATTTATTAATGCCTAATAAAAAAAATAGTTGAATGTATCCATACGTCGCAAACAATTTTATGAACTGTGAATCAATTAACTCTCAACTTACCCTATATTCCTGGAGGGAAGTGATTACTTCATCTATTCTATATTGCATATGTTTTGAGTCCTGGTCTTCCTGACTGTCAGTGGGCAGGTAACCATTCCTTATTTGCTGGCAACAGGTTTATGAATAAAACATGAAAGCATAAGTAAAGCTGGGGAGAACCTCTTAATAGGTGCTGCCAGCAGCTGTTTTGCTAAGTGGAAAAAAAAGTAAGGAAAAGTAGCCAAAAATATCATCTCAATTAACAGTCTGTGTTGAGGAAGAGCTGTGTGATATATTAGGATAGTCCTTTGGGAATGATGTCCAGTTACTCTCATGGTCAGGACTGTTTTCATCTCCTATTTTTCTCTCCCCATCTTCCAGGCAGTAGATCGGCTTAGGTCTTTGGCCAGACCATCTCCACAGTCTCCTCCCTGTGTGGGGTCATCCTGCAGATTTCCAGACTTCAAATAGCAAAGTGATAAGGGGTGGCTGCGAAATCATTCTGTTCCACGGAGCTCTTGGTGTCACATGAGCATGAGAGTCTGGGGACAGCTGATGAGATTGGGGTGCCCAGTCTCTGCTAGAGAGCCCAAACCTGGAGGGAGCATGGAGGCCCAGACCCACACCACAGACGTCCCACTGGAACCCTGTACAACCACAGATGTTTTCATTTTCATGAAGCACTTCTCAATGATAGAAGTTTCTTTTAAGCTTTGGAATTTTTTTTTAGGCAGTGCTATGCTTTGCTTATTTATCATTCTTTAGATTCACCAAAGAGCTCTCTGAGAACATGAGGTGTGAATGTAGTGTGGAGGCCCCCAAGTCAGACACAAACCCTCCTTTCTGAGGCAGGCAGCGCTGGCTGTAGCCGTGGTGGGGATGGGGACAGGAGGGCGGGTGTACGGTCACGGAGAACGCGCTTCAGGCCTTGCCACATACGACCTCCCTCCTTGCCAAGTTAATCCATCCTGGCTGTGTCCAATCTGGAGAGCACATCTGGGGACCTGCCCTTGGCCTGTCCTCACCTGCTGATGGAAAGGCTGAAAAGGGATGGAGGATCTTCCTTGAAAAGCCCCTGTGTGACTCATGGGAGGCCAGAGGGAGAGAGTTGAAGGCACTGTGAAGAAACACAATGCCCTGCTAGTATGTGTAGGTGTTTTCCAGGGAGGATTTGGGAAGATTTCCCACAGGAGGCATCCAGCCACCTGTGCAGGCTGTGATTCTGAAACCCTTCCTATCCGCTCTCAGATGGGAGAGATCACAGCCAGTTCATTTGATGTTTGAATCAAATGAGGCTACATTTAATAAAGCAGATTCAGGGAGTGTCGCAGGCCCCCTTCTGCTGCTGCTGCCTCTGGGTTTGTTGTCAAGGTTGTTTAACAACCTTGACAAATGTTCTTAATAAGTGACAGGCTGCCTTGGCAGGGTTTCCATGCACATCAAACATGCTGCTTGAGGTTAATCCAGCCGTCCCACTCCTGCTCGGGAGAACCTCTCAGACACAGCCTCATGTTTTGCAGGATCAGGGCTGCCTTGCAGTGGGGATATCCACATGGAGCCATGTCACAGTGCCATGGACACAAATGGCAGGGTCTGATGGAGTGGTAACATTCCTTCACTTTTTTTTTTGTTTGTTTTTTGTCCTTGCAGCTGTGACATGTCAGGACAAACGTGCCGGTGTCATTTTCCATCCTTGGTCAGCACATGACATTTTTTATGATGGCCCTTTATAGGCCACATTATCTTCCCTTCTATTACTTAAAAATCTATTACCCTTTTATGCATCAGTTCAATCTCCTTTTCTGCAATGAACTGCTTTGTGGTAGGACATGGAGGTTCAGAAATACTATGGCTGTGGATTTGGCTTCCCTAGGAGGTGAATTGATTCAGTGATTTTTTATTTAATCCAACCTTTAAATTTTAAAGCTACAGAGGAAATTTTCATCGAGGCAAGTTATGCCTTTAGTGCCTTGGTGGGAGCACTTACACGCTCTCTGAAGCAGCTTGGGCTGCTCCGAGAGTGGAAGTTTTATCGGAAACCCCCCTGGTCATATCTGATGTGGCAACTCCTATGTATAGTAAAAGAACTTGCATGCAAAAAAATAATCTATGTCTGGACTTGTCTGTATCCAATACAGATATTAACTGGAACTCCCTGATGGAAAATAAAAATGTGGAAATACAGTCTGAAGAAGTCCTTGATGGTTTTGACAGTTTGTGCCCTTTTAGACATAAAAAGGATTTTCTGATCTGTCAGGATCAATACTGAGCTGAGCTCTGCACAACTGGTTGCACCATCTTCCATTAGCACAGCGCCTGGTGGAAGTGATTTGAAATGATTACGTCACTAGATTTTTGAAATTATTTTTCCCTTCCTCCCCTGCCCTTGATTCAGTAATCAATATCCTTTTGGTCTCAACAGAACCCAAATATTAGTTGCAGATAATGATAAAAATCATCAAAAGCTCAAAGAGCATGCTTTTCCTTCTGTTCTGCCCAGACAGTCAGTGCCTGGCATCAGGCTCTGAGCTGAAAACTCAGATTGATGGAGGACAAGAAGCAGGATCCCTGCTCTACTCTCTGGCTGCAGGACTCTCAGGTTGCAGCTCTGCCATCTCAGGTTCTTTGGTATAATTCATCTGCTGTTTAAGTCTGCAAGATTTCTGTTGAACACAGACATTGTAATACGTGTTTGCCTGTGCTAATACATGTTTTAGTGCACTTAAAATGCACTAAAAATTTTTTTAGTGGCTGAAGTTGGTTTGATCAATTAATTGGATTTACAGCCCCTGTGACGTGAGTGCCCATGTAACATATGTGAGTACATGTATGTGTTTCCCTGACTTCCACAGAGCCTGTCCACTCATATGCCAGTGATAGTTCCTGTTTCAGTCTCAAAATGAGGATTTAGCAGCCGTGGCAGAGAAGCAGTGAGGATTCCTGTTACTGAGAATTAAATTACTTTCTGGAATAAGCTGTGGTGAAATGGTCCCCAGCACCCTGTGAGGCAGTGGCATGCATAATTAAAAACCAAACTACTCGTGTCAAGTAAATGAACAGAGCATGTCTTGTCAGCTTCCTCTTTTGTCTTTTTATTTTTTTGTTACTGTATATCAATCCTTGCTTTGGAGTTCACAAAACTCAGTCATTTGTGGTGCCTTTCTCATCATTAGTATGGCAAACACAGCAAGAATCAGCTTTCTTGTGTTAGTAACAAACCAAAGCACAGTAACTACCAGACTTCCAGACGAACTAACCAACTCCCAGTATTCCCATCTCATCTCATAGCCTGTCCATTCAGAGGAGACAAAAAAATACTCTCCAGCAGATAGGATTGAGGTAATCTGCCAACCCTTCCCTTCTGTGTGTTGTGGATAAATTTGCTCTCTGTGGCGTTCCCTGGCCCAGTTTCCCCAGCTGTTTGCACTGGATGCATGGTAACTTTACTCCCAGGCTATTTTCTGTAGTCAACAGTCTGATTCCCCTGAGGTTGTTGGGGTATTGACAGCTCTCCAGGAGGCAGAACAGAGGAAAGAGCAAGATAGGAGTGGTTTCTTTCAATCCTTGTGCAGTCGTCCAAAATTATCCTGGCAGGTCTTGTATCCTTGTATATCCCACTGACATATAACCCAGGACAGTGCTTGATCCCATGCTCTAAAACCATCACCACTGGGCTTCACTGTGACACTCAGGTTATTTCAAGGACCTTGACCTGAAGAAACACACAGCTAATTGTGCTGGTGTGACAGAGCCACAGGAGCACCTTTCACAGCCCAGGCGAGGGAGCCAGGGGCTCTGCAGGCTCAGCAGCCTGACTTTGCTGCAGCAATCTGGACACGAGTCCATCTACAGACCTGGATGGGCTGGGTGCAGGAGCATACTGCCTGTTGCATGGGCTTGAAACTCACCCAGATTCCTCTTGCACAGTTCTCAAGAACATGGTCTCTCTCTGCTGTCTCCAGTCCTTCTGCTTGCCACCTGTGCCTTCAGCCCTGGAAAAAGGTGAAACTTGAGCCAAGGAGAGAAAAAAATGCAAATGGAGGAATCTTAGCTGATGAGTGGGGAAGAATCCAGATTTCTCATCAGTCCAGCATGTCCCCTAAAATTGCTCAGAATCTCATAGAAATTTTTCTTATCCTGAAAATCAATAGAAGCTAATTAAGCAGAGGTTAGAAAGGGTCCTTGCTGATAAGCCAAATAGGCTCTTGGCTCCTTCCATTTACCTGCCAGGCTCATTAACAAAATCTGAACTGGTTCCAAGGACCTGCTTGCTGTTTCCCCTCGGGGCTTGCCCTTCCTCCCAGCTCTCATAGCCCACCTCTGTCAAACGGAGCACTTCGAGCAAATCACTTAGCTAGGCAGCTTTCAAACCCTCTCTCACAGGAGAGCTGAATTGGGAAGATTTAACTCAAGATGGGTTAGAAAAAAACAAGAGAAAGCAAGGACACAGAGGGGCTGTTCCAAAGGGAAATTGTTATTTAGCAGCTGAAGAGCAGAGGAAAAAAAGCGCTGTACTAAGAATTAGCTGCATGAAAGTCCATCCAATTTTTATAGACTTACTCGGATTTTTCCACACTCCAGTTACCATCATTAACTGCCTAAACCTGTATTTCTGAACAGAAAAGAGTTATATATCTGAAAAGCATGTGAGTTTGAAAAACCCAGGTCTTAGGCTCTTTTCAGACCCACTGCATCTATGCAGTGACTGCCATCAGGATGCAAGGTGATGAGCTCTGCTCACTTCATCCAGGACTGTGGTCTTGCATTAGTGTAAAGCACAGGAGACGCTACAGCATTTCATTTCAAACCTGCCTTCTGAGCCAGAGCAGCTGTCTGAGCTAACAGGCCAGAGTGAAGGAATGGGATTGCAATGAACTGTGGTATCAGTGAACCTTGTGAGAATTCTTCACAAGGAACTCCTACCCCTCCTACCCCTGGACGAAGAGGGGCCGGATTAACTTAATGTAAGGTGGGAGGACACATAATTAGAGAATTCACTCTGCATAGAAGTGTGTTGCAGTTAAATGGGAGACAGACTCTGAGGAGTCTTGAGTAGTTTGTGTTGAGTTTGATTTAAGCCAACATCTTCATTAATGATGTATGCGATAGGAGACTGTACTCCTAGAAAAAATACGGGGTTTGTGCCAAATTGGGATTCACTTTGAAGGATATAGCCTGAATTAAAGTATCATCTTGATACATGAGAGAAGTACTCAAAATCAATAGAGCAGAATTCAGTAAAGACAAGTTTCTTATGAGTTACGCTCTAGAAAGAAGACTTAAGTGCACACATAAAGTATGAAAAATATGGAAGGCAGCAACATTGCCGGAAAGAAGCAGGAACTTACAGTGGACCACAAATTGAACATGAGTCAAGATTGCTTGGGAATCTTTTTATAAAAAAAGCACTTTTCAGGCCGGCTCTGAATGGATGTCATTAAGAGGAAGGGTTGTTATTCTGCTCCTCAGGTGAGGGACTGGAGCTAGTTCTGGCTTTTGTACTTAAGAAAACTACAGGAAAACTTGAAAAAATAAAGAGGTCTAGGAGGAAAAAGGAGTTAGGAGGAAAACAATATTGTTTAGAGGCAAAAAATTACAAAATACTGGGAGGATGGAGTGCATTTACTTCATTTTTTTGGTAAAAGAGAGAAGATTAAGTATGGCACAGAGGCATCAAGACCATGTCAGGCAAGTATCTATAAGGACTGGGTTTGGTAAATTTGCTGCTATCTCAGAGCGGATCAAGAGATTTGAGCTCTCTAGAGATACTCCTGGCCCTGAAGTCAGTGATTTATATGACAGCAGTATTTCCACATTAAAATGATGCTTGACTGCTTGAGTGTCTTCTAAGCAAAGACATTTGAAATCTTATTCCATCCTCATCTTGTGCATCTGCAGTCAGTGAATTAATTTCTATATATACATAGCAGGCTGTAGGCGCAGGCACGTCACTGACCTGGGATGGCAGGCTGTAGGCACTCCGTGTATTTTAATTCTGTTCAGTTCCTCTTCTTCCACTTTTTGAGACCTGTTTGATTACCAATGGCATTACAAGTCATTGAGCACTGTTAATAACCCCAGTTAATCACAGCAGCACATTTCCCCTTGAAAGAGTTCAAATGGTGAGAGCGAGCACAGCCAAGTTTAATGCCTCCGCTGCAGAGATGATGTGCTCCCAGCTCTCACTGCAGGGCCATCAGGACCAGGCAAAAAAAGAGCTGTAAATGTTTAGTGCTTCCGTGAGCTGGCTCTCCTGGAGTCTCGTTGGTTTCTCAGATGAGGCTGAAGATTTTCCTATGGTTTGGGCCAGGATAATAATTACAATCCAGTTTGGCACACAGAAATTTGTTTGCTGTATGTTTTTTGTTGCGTTGGAACTCAAGCCTCATCCCACATCCTGTTATTATTAATGAGCCTTGCGTATAGAACAGCATAGCCATTTGCAAGTCTTTAATAGCACTCACTAATAGAGTACTTATAGATCTTTATGTATCTTCTACTTCGCATCTACATTACAACACAGATTTCCAATAGTATTTGGATGGGGAAAGATGCTTACAGAAGCTTTGTAGGATTTGTAGACATGCTTAAATGACTTAGGTGCCTAATTCCCTTTTGATGCTCAGCTGGAGCTAAGGTGCCAGAGCTGTTTCATATCCTGAGCAAGTGAACAAGCTGCATGTTGGAACTGCTAAATATCTACCTTGGGAGATGGGCGTCCAAGCATGTGCTGTGCTCTGGTACAGTCTGGCTGTGACAGTAATTGAAGTACAAAAGAGTGATGATTTTAGGTTTAAAAATGCAGGGCCAAGTTTCCACTTGTGACCATCACTGTGATACGACACATACAAATCTGAAGCCATTAAACCTCAGGATTTTTACTGAACTGATGACAAAATTAAAAGAGCCACTCAAATTTTAATGCAAAAGGCCTCTGACCCTCAAACCTGAAAGCACATCTGGCACAGAAAAGGGCATGAACTGGTTTGAGGCCAACCTTAGAAAGATTTAAGCTGCTCTGCAAATTAGCTGTGAAGCAAAAGAAACAAAAATGTTATGTAAAAAATGAAATTATTAATATTCATGCAGGTGCTAAGGAGTGACATTTTGATTCCCTAACACCAGTATTAGCATTTTGCTTTTTGTCAGCAAACCTGAATTGATTTTTGGCTCAGTTTTGCCCTTTGAGGTAAATCCATGGTAATAAAGTTGTACTTTCATAGCTTACTGAGTGTGCATGCATGCATTGGAAAAGTGGCTGTTTTGATGTAAAATGAGAGTCTGGAGAAAAAGTAATGTAGCAAGAAACCTTTTAGTAATAACCATTTCTGTTAGCCACTGGTTCATATTTTCATGGTAGCTGGATAGCCTGGGGTCAGGAACATGGAGGATAAAGACAAGTTCATCTTCCCAAATCTGGATGAAACTCAGACAGGTAGAGATACCCTGGGAAGCAGCTGGAAGGACCAGCAGGATACTCAGACAGGCAGTGCCAGGCTCCATCCCTCAGGAGAAACCAGCTGCAGGGGCTGTGCCTGAGTGGGGCTGTCGCAGCACAAAGGTCCCTGGAGTAATTGCTTGAGAGCCACAGTTGTGAGAGGTTTTTTGCCCTGCTGCTGAGGTTATTTGTCTCGGTTTAAAGAGCCACACAGTGAAAATATCGTTACTGGCAGAAGATCCTGAAAGAATGAAGATCTTGCAGTGCAGCTGGGCGTTCACTGCCTGCTGAGCAGTTGCAAGACCTTTGCGCTCTGATTAGAAGCTGTGTGTGACACCTTTTGTTTTCAGAAACTCCCAATTTAAATTAATCAAGCACCAGAGCACATTCGGGCTGGCAGGACACTCAGGAAATCAGCTGGGAGCCAGGCTGGTATCTCCAGCTTTCATCTTGTTTCACTCTTACTGCCATTGCTTGGTGACTCTTGATTTGAAAAATATTGGCTTAGCAGAAATGGGCTTGTCACCTGTCCAAACAGCCCATCTCCGATCATCTGAATGTCTAAAGGATTTTCACTAGGCGGAACTGAAGGGTTCATCAATAATATAACAGCAGCATTTAAAATACAGAGGAAAGTTTCATCAAGGGATCTTAAAGGTCAGAGGAGATCAGAAAAGTTTTAACCATCTGTGGGTGGTGTATTTGTCTTCTTTGAAGACACAGAAAATTGCAATTAATATTATATCTGTATTGAGAGAACAGCAGGGGAATCCTGCTGCCAGGCACAGCCAGTCACTACTTGTCCTCTCCCTGGTAGAAGTGAAAGTCTTCCAAGAACTACCTCTGGTGTCTTCATCCAACACCAAAGAGGCTCCAACTTTGCATAGGCTCCATCGGGCCAAGACCAACATTCCAAGTCCCATGAGATCCCTGATGGCCCTTCCAAGATGGAGATGATGCACATCAATGTTTTTTCCAGTCTTCATAACATCAATAAAATATTCAGACTCTGGGAATCGTTGCCTTAAATACTCCCTTACATGCAGGAGGGATGACTGACATCGTAAATTCCCTGGAGTCTGGTCCCTGCGTTCTGTGCCTCCAAGGGACGAGGAGCCAAGCACACTGCAAGGAAATCCCCGCAGACAGAACAAGCTGCAGCAGCACTTTAGTCCTCTCAATGTGTATGTGGATTTGGACAAAATCAAACCCAGAAAGCACAAACCATGTAACCCACTGACACCAAATTGCTGTCTGTGCAGACAGCCTCTTTTAAAAACATGCCTTTCTCTCTGAGCTGTCAGGACCCCTGTTTTGTCACAGCCACCCTGCTGTGACAGGACACGAGGCTGTCTCTCTACTAGCTAAACTCCTTCCTCTGTTGTGTCTTCCAGGCTCTGCCCAGATTTTTGTTGTTGTTGTTGCTAAATGGCGATATCTGTTTTAATAAAGAAAGGACAGATGGCAAACAATCTGAATGTGTTTTGCTGGATCCCAAACTGTGTTAGGGGTTTTCTTTCTCTTCCTTTCTCTCAACAGTGGCAATGTTGTCATTGCTGAGGCCAAGGTCTAGCCTCAGTGTGGTTGTCTTGGGAAGACTGCTGTTTGGATAAGGTGGGGATTGATGAGCAGAAGTTACTGAATATCTGGTCACCTGCTCTTAAATAGGAGAAGTAAACAGAAGGGAGGAGATACCTCTGCTGCCTAGAGTGTTTCAAGCACATTTTGTGTATCTGTTGCATTTTTAGGCTAAAGACACCGTAAGTCCAGTAGCTGAGGGAGCGATTAGATGACAGCAGTTTCCTACTAAGAGAAAAAAATGCCTTTGCTACTCCCTGTGTACAGGTGCTGTGGGGTAGTGTATGCAATTCCACATGGCCAAACCAGAGGGATTATCTTCTAGGCAAAGGGAGGCTTGAGGTTGGTTTGTTTTTCAATTTCTGATTGTCTTCTCTTTGTGAGCATGAGACTGCCCACGGTGCTCTCCAGCTCCAGGATTGCCATCAGTGCACACTGCAAAGAAGAGCAGCCAGGCCTGTGAGCTCTGCTCTCCTCCTCTTTCCTTTTCTCCTCATAGCAGCGATAGCTCCTTGCACTGGGGCTGTTCTGTGCAAACTCCTTTCAGTCCTGGTGACACACTCGGGGGATGAATTTCTGCCTACGGCTGCTCCCAACCATCAGTCACTGCATGCTGCCTCTACTCCTTCCTTGGAAACAGCTTTTTCATGGAAATTAACCTGTTTGGCCAAGGTTGCTCACTGTTGCTGTTTGAATTATTTTCAAGAGTGAGTTGACAGCAACAGCAATAAACTGTCATGTGTTTGGGCAAGAGCCACATCTCTGCACCACTTCCCAGCTGCTGCAAGGGTTGCATACTGGAAGTTTGGAAAAGCTGAGGGGGAGACCCAGAGGTTCTTGGCTGCAGAAGTGAGGCAGCGGAACAGGACACTCCTTTGCAGCACTAAAATTTCTCCTAGGCAAAAGGAGAGAGGTTTGGCCAATGCTGAGGTTTCATCCAGGGTAGCAGAAATCCCACACAAGCAGCAGCTGCACATATGCAGGCAGCACAGTATATACAAATCAGCTTGGAATATTTAAAATACAGCATGTGTTCAACTCATCGCGCCTTTTCCTGCAGCACCTGTGCAGTACTGCTGTGCTGGGACATGCTGAGTGTCTGTGCCTGCTATGTGCTCCTGTTTCCCGTGGGGGAGTGACAGGAATGGATAAGCCTTAGCACAGTGTGACAAGCACTCCCACATCCTGCAGGGCAGCCGGGATGGCATCGCTGCAGGGCCACCCTGCTTGCCTGCAGGGGGATCAGGGCTGTGGAGGATCCCCAGGAGGATCCCTGCTGGCTCTCAAGGTGGCTTGAGAAGAGCAGAGCCCGAGTATCTGTTTCTGCAGAAGCTCTGTCCCAAATTTCTGCTATTATCACGAACGTGAGATGATAAGGTCTGTTTGTGTACCATGAACTACACATGTGAGAGCAAGGGAGGGATGGGAGACCTCTGTGCCATCCCATGGTGGGCACAAGATGCCGTGTTAGCCCAGACTGGACCAGTTCACAGCTCCTAGTGCTACTGTTGTCATGTGGGATTAGGCTGCCAGCCAAGGGGCCTTTATCTGTCATTGCTCTGTGCCACAATTCAGGTTTGCAGCAGAGAGAGGGCAATCGATGTGCTGAAACCAGTTGCACGGAACTTGAATTTCAAGTGTGCGGTACTTCAAGATGTCTTGCTGCCTGCTGGGCTCAGGCTCTCTGTGTTGGGTTGAGATGCTGACAGAGACCTTGGTGCTGTTACGTTCTTGCTCTGTCATGCCAGCAACGTTTCCCATGGGAGAACAATATGTCTCTTTCTCATTATGTTTGAAAAGCCCTATTCCTATCTCACGTTTCTGTATGTTGGAAGTTGCCAAAGAAGTTGCTTCTTGCAGTCAATCAAAGTGGAAATGGAGGGGGAGAGTGTCTAAATATTTATAGGGCGTAGTGCCTGTGACTTGTGCCTGAAGGACCCATCAGAGCAGCTGAATTTCCAGATTATCTCAGTTATCTAAAACCGTGTCTCAGAAACAGAAGCTTACTGTGGTGAAATAAAGCAGCAGAGAATAAAGAAAGAGGAATGGGAAGAGGAAGAAAAACATTTTAAGTTATGAATTAAAGGAAAGGGAAGAAGTAGTATGATGTGGCATTGCCCATATTGTGAGACTAAAGGAGACAAGTTGTTTGGGGATTTTAGAGTAAACTGGCATCCTGAAAAGCACAGGAGAGAGCACATCCCTTTCCCAGTCCAGGCTGCCCTAAGAAACACTCTGCAGGGTCATTCCTGAGAGGGCTGTTGTCAGATATGATGAAGATGAAATCACTGTGCTTCCCTGCTGTCCCCAGCATATTTCTCCCAAAATTGCAGTCAGTGCAGTTGTTCTGCATGGCCTGTGAATGCCAACACACCTCCCCAGTGCTCTGTCCCTGAGTGCACACCTTCAGCTTTCAAATGGCTTCTGGAGCTGAGGGATTGCCTGGTACACTTCAGGAATCCCCAGCTTCTCCCTGGTCATCAGATTTGCATCAACTGTTTGGTTTCAGCAATTTCTGAGTATCTGGCCACAAATTTTCCTTATCCCACAGTATTCTAGTCACTATCTGCACAGTTTTGACCTTTGTCCCAGCAGTGCAAAGGAGTGGGCAGCAGCTTAATACTGAGGGAATTTGCTTCATGAATGATTCATGCTGGGATGGCCCTAATCCTATTCAGTTCAAAATGAACAGCGAGAAATTGCACAATTAGAACTCTTAACAGGAGGAGGCCCTTCAAGCACTGTGGCCACCCCACCTGCTTTTTGTGGTTTCTTCACATGTAGTCAGTGCATGCCACAGCACCCCATCTTAGGGCCTTTTGAGGATCACAGGTTAGAGGGATTGTGTTGGTGAAGCTGTGAGCTGCATCTGGCTCTGTTTTGGCTTTTGATCAGCAGGAGATGCATGTGTCAGAGTGCAGCAGCAGGAATGACAGTGCGCTTCATTGTGTTGCCTGCAGGGACAGCAGCCCACTGCTTGGAGCACACGGTGTTCAGGAGTTTGCCACATTGATAAAGGGAAAGCATATCAGGCTTTGACAAGTTACACTGGAGGCTGAACATTGTCAGATGGAGAGTACATGCTAGCACATATACTGCATGCATAAATAGCTGTTTATCTTTGCAAAGGAAGAAGCTGCTGCTGACGATAGGGAATTCATTTCCATAGACCTTTCAGGGATCTTTGATGTGCGTGTGCTCAGCATCAATGCTGAGTGACTTTCAGTTTTCCAAACGTTATGCTACTCCTGCTAGAGAGAGAAAATAGGTGGGGCACGGCAGCATTGTGCCTTGGTGCCAGGGATCTTAGGCTGAAAAGGTGATGTGGAATGGAGCTTTTAGGTAGTGGATCCTGCTCTGTCTGGCAGACCAGTATCTTCCCTTTCTGTCCTGAATTAGAGGAAAGCTTTTACAGTGGAAGCTAGGATTCAGAAAATCCAGATCCTGACTCTGACACAGCCTATTCAAGGATCTTATGCAACTGACCTCATTTCTCTTAGTCCATTACCTCCTCACCACGGTGGGACTTGTTGGATCCTTGTGTGAGTGCGATAAATGGAAATACTCAGTTGCTCTGCTGGTAGACACCGTTTGTTTACCTGCAGGGACAGACCTCCACCCTGCTTGCAGCATTATGGATTTGATCCTACTTCTGTGAGCTGCCTGTGTAAATGTGAGTATGGCATGGCACAGATAAGTGTGATGGTCACTTTGGTGTTTGCAGGGTTTTTTTTTTCCCAAGAAATGAAATTGTTTTGAACATGGGCTGAAACCTGACATTCNGCTGTGAGGCTGCAGCATAGAGAAGGTTTTCAGCTGCCCATTAAAAGCAGCTGATGGATCAATGCTGCCAGTAGACATTGTCCCCTGCATCATGACCAGTATTTCGTACATGGGGCTGCGCTATCCTTTTGCAATAATCGCTTCTTTCATCGCCCTCTTCAAAGGTGGCTTTGCATACAAGACCAAGAGTGAAACCATAGCTCATTACTTGATTGCATAATTACATTCTGCTACAGTGTAATTTGGTTATGGATGTAATTAAATGGATCAAGGTCAAGTAGGGCTCAGGACATAAGTGGGGGTGAAAAACAGCTGAGAACTTCTTCAGTGCAGAGTACCACTGTGTCAGCAACTTTAGCAGCTCAGGTCAGTGTTTTTGTGGCCCTGCTGCTTGTCCCTCTGGCCTCACAAGATGTATGTGACACTTTTCAGATGGCTTTTCCCATGGTTGTGACATAGCCAGCAGTG
>VYZR01116271.1:92287-111890 GCA_013400675.1 Oxylabes madagascariensis
TTGATTTTCTTACTTCTCAGAAAACCAGTGAATAAATGTCTAAAAGCCACAGAAATGTGCCTTCACACCCTCCACAGTCTTCCTTTATAGCACCTACATACCTACCTTCACTGGGGTTAGATGATGAGCAGAGAGGTGTGAAGTGTCACCTGAGTGTCACCCTGACAGGTATTAAGGGAGAACCAAGGACCTTTTTTGCTAGCTTTGTCAGCAGAAATATTGCTGGGGCCCAGGCTTTGAGGCACAGATCTCAGAGGGCTCCCTTTGGCTCTCCCAGTGGGCAGCAGAGCTGGCCTCCTCCCAAGAATATTCTGTGAACCTTTCCTTCTCACTGTGTAGGCGCTGCAGCAGTGGGTACAGGGGGCTGGAAAAAGCCACATAAATTGTCACACTTCATAACACTTCATCCTGATTGTAACAACCTGCTGGTCCAACACCAGCTCACCCTAGCCTCAGTTGATGCTTTAGACCACAGGACTTTTTTTGCCCAGTGTAGCCAATCTGTCAGTAAGCTGTCAAAATATTAATAATCTAGCACCACTCATTTTCAAAATGGATATTTCAACAGCAAAGAAATTGAATTTCCAGCCCTGGTCATGACAACTTTGAAATTGGTTTAGTGCAGCAGAGATCTTTCCAGCATTAAGAAAGATAGGGTGTGTTTCCAGCGAGTCGCACAGTTTGAATTTAAGAGTCAAAGCAGAGAGGCTATCTCAGCACATCAGCATCTCAGGGCTGTAATAGGCTTGGTGAGCTCCTTGGCAAGTCCTCTTATCTTCTGCACACGNGACTATATTATCTTAGTTTGGAAGTTGAAGTCATTAGTTGGCTTCTGAACAGGATCAGATGCCAAAGCTAATCTGTGTTCTCTAGCAAAGTGTGCAACAGAGTGAAAAATTTCACTATAGCCATTGCTGCAAAATCCCTTATGATATACTTCCATCTGTCTGATTCCTGGGAAGCAGAGCATCAGCTACAATGGGTCAGTTGGCTGCATACACTGGAACAGTCAGATCTGAGCTGTGGCATAGTTTGGGTCCATTCAAAATGTTTGTGCATTGTCCACGGGTTATTTCACATCAAAAGGAAACTAACAGAAAAAAGCCAAGTCAGGTTGTCAGTACATATATACCATGGAAATTCATTCAAGGTATTAATAAGCCCGGTATTTTCTGTGAAGTTGTTTTGGGCTGTGAGATTTGTCAGCTCACTCCAGCTGTGCAGAGATACTGTGGTCAATTTGTGGATGGAAATNTTCCAGCATTAAGAAAGATAGGGTGTGTTTCCAGCGAGTCGCACAGTTTGAATTTAAGAGTCAAAGCAGAGAGGCTATCTCAGCACATCAGCATCTCAGGGCTGTAATAGGCTTGGTGAGCTCCTTGGCAAGTCCTCTTATCTTCTGCACACGTGACATTACACAGAAAAAATGAGCTACACAAAAAATTGGGTTGAGGCCATTTTCTTCCCTCAGACCTCCACTCTGTGCAGGCTGTACCATTGGGTGAGAACAGGACAGTTTTGTCTGTGTGTTAAAAACCATAGAACACTTGTGAGACTATTCTTTACAAGGGCTGGGGCTCATTCTCAGTCCTTTCCTTGCTGATATTATTCTAATTGCATTATTTAATTTATGTCAGAAAGAGGGGGTGTTTGCCTAAGAAATCAAACTGGAACTTGGTTGAAATTTGTTTCTCCACTCACTGACACCTCCTGTTTGCAGAGCATCTAGCCAGCCGTCTGGTTTTTCAGTGCTCAGGACCTCAGCACAAAAATATAGAAATGATAAGGTCTACCCTGTCCTTCTGTCATTGTGAAGGCATTTTATTAAATGCCCGAGGCATTCATACTCTGGTTTGAGCCTTTGAGGATGATTTTCATATAAATAATAACATGATAAACCCAATATCGACTGCTTATTTTCCAATAAAAGGTTTCTTTTGACTATCAGAAGAAAGTAATCTCATGTTTATAAATGTATAACCATTACTTTAGTTTATACATTGTCATTATTAACAACAATAATAAAAATAGCAGGATCGCAAACATAACCAAAGGCAACAAATCCGTTTATTCTGCCCTGTGCTCAGACTCAGATTGGTGTGAAGAAACAGAGATCAGAGGTTCAGAGCATCCCATCTGGCTGTGTTTCTAGGGTTCTTACATTATTGTTTTTCTTTATAGTTATTTCAGGCTTTAGCAGATGAAGCAGTACGATGCTAATTTAGGAAATCTGTTTTTCCTGTACGCAACTAACATATCTTCATCTAGTGCCATCTTGTCTCATGATCATTATGTCTGAAAGCCAAAATGTATTTCTGGATGGTGTTTTGAAATAAGCAGAGTTGGTAACATTGTTAGCAATTTCAGACACTTTGTCAGAAAAACAGAATGTAGAGAAGACAATAGATGAGTTGGGATTCCCAGGTTAGAAATTATCCTGGGGTTTCACCAGATCCCCAGGCTGCCAGGAATGCAATACCAGAGACAATGGTGTCAGGAAAAACCCCTTTCGTGGGAAGCAGTTGCTTTCCTGGAAGAGCAGTGCTGCGCTGGATGGGCCAAGTGCCACATGAGAGAACTATGCTGTGATCACTACTCCAGTTCATAGCAGTCCAGGCTTTCAGAGGCTTTAAAATTCCAGCTTGAAATAAGATCCAAAATTAAAAACCAAATCAATCAAGTAAATTCCAAATATACCTTACATTTTAAAAAGAAGGGATGAAAATTTACTCCAACAAGCCATGAATTTGAATTTGAGGTCCATCATTAAGAAAAAGTGAAGCAAAGGGCAAAATATGTGCCTTGCTCAGTGTGCCACATGGGTGAGGAGCTCGATGTGCTGGCTTCTGCAGGTCACACTGCCCACGGAGCTGTGCAGTCATTGGTACCCAGGCCTTACTGACAGAGCCTGTTCTCTCATCCAGTCCCCTGGGCTCTCCAGGGAGGTATGGAAGTGAGCAGCCTGGCTGGAAGAGTCATCCCCAGCTGTGTTCTTGTCACCAATCATTGTGCTGAAAGCTGTGTTCCTGTGAGGATTGCATGAGCAGCTCACCAAAGGCCAGTACAGTGAATTCGGCCACTTTTTGAAGTACTTGGTGAAAATGTGCCTGCATGGTGGGCAGGCCAAGAGCTGAAAGCAAAAGAACACAATACTGAGCTGCGGTGGGACGGACAGGTCTGGATTAGGATCCCCAAAACTCATTTGCTTTGTAGCCAAAGGGATACTGCAGCTTGTGTGGATCTGTGTGTGCTCACTGTGATTGAGGTAACTGGTTTATCTGGGGTGAAACGGAGCTCAGTGTCTTGCAGAACCTACCATGGGTTTTGGTCAGTATTCTGCTGCGTGTTGGGCAGATGTCCTTGCTGCTGCAGGACACCTTGGGCATGTCCATGCTGCAATCACACCTTTGTCTCCAGCATTCCTCAGTGATGGTGACGTGAATAATTTAGTCAGTCCTTGAACATTCAGAGGTGCTTTAGGACAACTTTTGTCCGCATATAAAGATCTGCAGCCTAATTACAGAGGCTTGTCCAGCACTTGGGGTTTTTTGCCTGTCTAGGAATATTGGGTCAGCTCACAAGACTTAGCAGATCTGCACTCCACTTCTTGCGTGGGCGTTTTAAAAGGAAGCCAGCTGAACAATTATTTACCTTGAGTACAGAGAGTCCCCACAAAAGTGAGGGCAGATAGCCCTCTATTAAATTTTCAGAGGCAGTAAGTTAGGTGACTTGCTAATGCTGCTTCCCAGCTCCCGGAGCTGGAGAACAGACCTGCATGGATGATGATTTATTTGAAAATGTGTTCCCTTCAGCCCACAGATGGTCCAGGCGGAGTCAGAATGCTTTCAGATACCATATTGCCTCGTCAAGCGAGTCTCTACTCTGCAGCGGGGCTGTACACTCCCATGTAGCAGCTTGTTATTTTAAAATGTATCTGCTCTCTCCTACTTCTAAAAGGCCACCAAGAAGACTTGTCACCAATCTCTTACGGAGCTAGAAGGGGGAGGAAGAGTGGAGTGTGAAGAGGAGAATATCACCTGCCATCTGGACAAAGATGTGATGAGATGTAAAGTTTGGATGCACATTTGCGGTTCTTGATCACATGCCAAGAGAGAGCTCAGCTACAATTATTTTAAAGCGTTTCCAGACAGATGCAGCCCTAGGTCAGGGGAGAAGCTACACTGCGGCAGGTGGGCACTGAACTGCATCGGGCAAGGCATCTTTGCCTGTGGCAGTGCTGCTGGGGTCTGCACAGGGCTCATCCTGACAGGGATTATCCTGTGAATGGAATCTCTGTGGTGAAAGACCTGTCCTGGGAATAAGAGTGTGCCCAGATCACGTCCTGTCGTATGAGGTTTGTGGTCACAAATTCTCAGATACTCAAAGACATTGTCTCTGAGCTTTCAAGGGTTTAAATGGGAATTGGGCATTTGCATTTCATTTGGAAGCCCAAATGTCTTCAAGAATCCAGTGTCTTACACATCCATATAGATTTTATTGCTGAATTTCTCAGTGCTGTTGGCATCAGAGGAGTGTTGATGAAACCCTGCCCTAACTGAGGTCAGTGGGGACTGTAGAATGGGCTTTACTGAGTAAAGAGCACCATAAAACAGATGCTCTTCTATAGTGCCGTCCTTTTCCCCAGGATGGAACAGCGCATATACAGACAAGTGAACACAATCCAATCATTCCATGCTCTGCCTCCGCAACAACAGTGAAATGCCACTGCTGATAGCTGTGCTGTTATTTATGATTCCTACTTAATATGTTTTAAATGAGTTGATGAGCTCTTAAGTATTAACACTAACATCAGTAAGTATCCTGAGCCAGATTCTCTGGGAGGGAAGCCTTGCCATGCCATAGACTATGGTGCAGTTTAGTGCTTTTATCCCATCTGAAGATCTGGCTCAGTAATTGTGCCGAACGTAAAAGAGAAACCCATAAGTGCTGTAAACAAAGGAAAACGGTTACTCTGGGAGCATGCTAGTGAGATATTTCAACACTCATAATTAACATCCCTTTCCTAAACTGTGGCACAAACTGCTTGCAGAATGGGTTTTTCTTTTATTGCTGCTAGTTTCAGTGACTAAATTTATTAAGTCATTAGGTTTGCTTGTGGATGTGTGTGTTTGCTGTTCTCCTTTGGGTTATAATAAAAAGGAGATCTTGAAAAAAAGAAAAGACATCTTTATTTATCTGGAAATTTTGGGAATGTTTGTAGGGAAATGGTGAGCAATACGAACAAAGCTGCCCAGTCTGGAGGGACGCTGAATGAGCAGCTGGGTTTGAATACAACAGCAGCCTGTGACAGTTTCCTGCTGGCTTTCCCTGAGCATTGCACATGGAAACCTGTCAGCATTTCTGCCATGATCTGGGGACACCAGGGGCTTCTGGGGAGCAAATTGCTGGCTCTCGTGATCAGAACCCAGACATGCCTTGCTGTTGCTTACTGGAGACCCTTTTTTTTGCACCTCCTGGCTGAGGATGCTCAGTGGCAGGGATGCTCCCAGGCTGGTATGGCAGGGACTGGCACTGTTTTCTTGAGCAGCACCAGGGCTATAGCACTGTTGGGTTGGCATTTTTTGAAGGAGCTGAGATCTCAGATTGCTGAATGCCCTGCAGCTTCGTGCCCACAGGTTTGACAGCAGTGCCTCTGCACTGATGTCTGTGGAACTTCTCCAGCTTTACAGAAATGCAAAGGAGAGTCCAGTCAAGCTTACTTTGTTCAAAGAGGTTGGGTTAGATCTACCTGACCAGGCCAGGTGAAAGCTGAGGTGGATTAGGAAAATAATCTGCCCTCTCACAAACCACTGCCAGTTTTTGCTGTGGTGAGGGATAGATGGGCCCAAACATTCCCAACATCTCCCAGAAGAACCAAACTAGCTGAAGTGATACAGAGGTTGGCTTGTGCCTGGAAGTCACATCCGTATTTCCATCTACAGATGGCAGGTGACACTACTGCGATCAAAGATAAATGAAACATCTTGGTTTTCTAACCCAAAAATAAGTTCTGGGACAATCTGGGGTACCTTGTACCCTCTCTGAGCAGGTCTGGCACACTGAATCTCCCACAATGGCAGATGCATCCATTTAGCTCCTTTTGGTTCCAAGTGTCATTGAATGTGATCTCCCTTTTTTTCTGTGTGATAGCTACTGTGTTGTTTTTTTCCTTTTTTAGGCTGTGAAATTTACAGTAAAACTACAGTTAGCACAAACCAGACTTTTGTTTGTTTTTTCAAAGCAGATGTAATTACTCGTCTTAATACAATTGCCTTTTGTTCAAGGGACTGGATTGGGATGCAAAAAACAAGTTTTGAGCAGATGCTAATAATTTTGCATGTAAATTACTCCCATTTCTTTTGCAAATATTTCATGCAGGTTTTTACTTTAACAATTAAAAAAAGAACGGCTTTTCCAAGCCACTTTCAGTAATATTTGTAGACACTTAGCAAAATACCTCAGGCTCTAAATCTCCAAATGGTAAACAAATAAATGTATTTATTTACTTTGTATGCAAAAATAATTCAGTCAAGGACGTATTTCACATTGAATTAAATCGAGAGAATCTTTTTTTTCTACAAATCACAAGCATACTCTTTAATGAGAAGAACTGGTGGGCTTTCTGAATGAGCTGAGTTCATGACAGTGCTGACAGGGAACCTCTGTGCAGAAAATAGAGCCACTGTTTATTTCTTTGTTTAAACACTGAAAAAATACTGTTGATTAAAAGATAGAAGCCATCTGTCCTCTCACTGTCTTGTACCTGGTCGTGCTATTTCAATCAAGGAGAGAGTTGGAAAAATTATTGAATGGGACTCCTGTTTGGAAATGCCTGTTTCCAAAGGTCCCCGCAGCAAGTGGGGAAGTGAAGTGGTGCTCATGACCCCAGGGCTTCACCATAGCATTACCCCAGGGGCAGGATGTCCTTAAGTCCTGTCAGAAGCACATGGGGGGCACAGCCTGAGCATCCCTTTGCTATGTTAACCCACTCTTTATCTGAGATGCTAAGAGAAAATATTGGACTCCAGGTCTGCCCATCTAGCACATTTCATCAACAGTGAAGTTATCATATAAACAAAACCAAACAAATAAAAAAAAAAAAAACAAAAAACCCAAATTTTAAATCGTGCATGCCCCATAGGTCTGATCAATAGATCAGCTGTTTTTTAAAAATACATTCTGTTATCTCAGATTTCTGTCATGCAGCAGTGGCTGCTACGAACTGCTTTGTTACTGTGAAGCCTGTTATGCTCACCTGCACTTCTGTCTTTCTTCCCAGCTCATCTCAGCCTAAGAGAACTGAAACAGCAGTTCCCACCTGATTCAGCATAATTGCACAATTCATTTTGACAGTGAAGCTTGTGAAGAGGTTCTGCCATTAATATCCCAATAGCCTTTTATTATTGGTAGCCCCAAAGCTGGCAGCAAAAGGCGTGTGATGAAGCTAAATAATGCAGTGTAGCTGAAGGCTGGCCATGGGGTATCAAGAAGACACCAGTGAGGAAAAACATAGGGGTTTGCATGTTATGAGATTTACAGGACACTCTAAAAATCCTCAGGCGGTGCTTGGGAGAGTGGCCTGTGTCCTGCTCCTCTGCCCTGTCTCCTCTCTGGTCATCTGGTTCTTTCTTCATCCTCTTGCTTTTTGTGTCAAGTCCATGATAGTGCCCACAGAGATTTCTGCTGCTCAGACCTGCGAGCACCCTGGGACACATCAGTTTGGAGGCAGGATGAGCAGTGTCCCATGCGTGTCTCTCTCCACATCGCACAGTGTTGCTGGTGAGATGATGGACGGAAAAAGAAGGGTAATAGTAGATAAACCCAGTATTATTTAACTAGAACTTAGCTGTCACATCTGTGGATTTTCTAAGCTGCTGAATGGACGGAGCTGGGGTGTTTCATAGTAGTGTTGCCATGGTTCATATCCTGAAGTGCTGTTTCAACTGAATTATGGGAGATGAGGAATCATCCAGCCAACTCACACAACAAATGGGATGCTTTTGTTTGCTTGTGGGGAAGCATAAACATTTAAAGGAAATCGATAGATTTTTCTTTTTTTTTTTTTTTTTAATCTTCATTACTTTGATGTCTTTACTTGCATTTGCTTCAAAATAATATAAGAATTTTGTTGGCTTATTGGTACAAGTGGGTATACAATACAGCATCTGCTTTTGTGAACTACTGCTGCATGTCATAAAATACTATACTGCAGTAATTTTAAAATAGATATTGAGCTGAAAACCTAATTTGCAAAAACTTTTAATTTAAATATATATAATTTTTTTCCTTTGTGAAACAACGTTTTCAAAATGCATTAGCTATTATATTTCTTCTTCATTGAAAATAGTCTTAGTTCCATGTTTAGGTCAAATTGGAAGCTATCTTCCACAGCCTGCCTACTTTTTAGTCCCCTTAAAGAGAATTCTTGTGATAGGTTTTACTGATGGGGTAATGAAGGCATGGGAAAGGGGATTGAGTTGTCCAGTTTGGTTTGAGAGCTGCTGCCTGGCTGGGCCTGGTGCCAGGGAGTGCCCCCGGGCCAGCAGTTCAGAGGCAGCTCCTGCAAACCCAGCTCCCAGGTGAGCTGCGCCTTCCCAGGCAAGACAAAGCCTGGAGATAAAGGGCAGATTTAAGCAATGCTTAAACACTGTTCTTTGGGGAAGCTACTTCAAACACCATTTTATAGTGCTTTAAGTCATCTAGATCTCTCTTAACTTGTTTCACTCTCTTTTAAAAATATTTATTTCTCCAGCAGAAGGGACTCCCTCAGATAAGGCAAAATGGCCCGTTTTGCTGATGGTATTTTTACCTGTGTGGTGCTAATGATTGATGCAAAATTCACATGTGCAGCACAGCTCTGTGCTTTCTGCTGTGCTTTATCTTCTGTAGCTTCAAGCCTGCCAATCTCTGCGGGTCTATTGCACACTGGATTTATTGTCACACCAGCAACACTTTATATTACCCCAGATTGCTTGGGAACACGTTCCTGAGTGTTGCTGAATGTTCAGAATGTTCGCTTTTGAACAAGGTCTGCAGTAAATACATGGCATTACTCCAGATGCTTTGCTCAGATGTTGGTCATGGGTTTTCCAATGGCAAGGTTGGAGAAGCTCCCAAAGACTTGGGAGTGGCGAAGGTTTGGGAGGGAGCATCGCTTGCCTGTGGAAGCATCTGCCTTCACTCACAGGCCTCAGAAATGCCTTGTCTGGAACCTGAAAGAAGTGATATTTTTTCTGAAACAGTTTTGCTTCAGAAAATGAATTTTCATTGTGGCTTGAACTTTTTTTGCAAAAATAGTTTTCAGAAAATTAGTGGGAGAATTTGTTTGGCCAGGATAAGTTTTCTGCTCAATATCAAAGCCTGGGAACAAAACCCAACCCACTAACAACCACATATGACTCACTGAAGGTTTGGGAGCCCACTGTCACAGAATCCTTTGGCCAAGCAGATATTTTAAAAGATGTTTAATGTTTCTCTGTTGTGAAAATCTTGAATACTGGGACGTAACAATTACTAGTCCATAGCTGAGTGTAGTTTCATCCTGGAGACTTCATGAAAAGCCAGCACTAGTGGCAAAGGCACAGCCACTCCCGCAGCCATCAGAAGCTCAGGAGATTTCCTGGACAGATCCATATGTGCTCTGCTCTGGGACAGGTGTGGAAATGCTTCTTGGTGCCTGCAGAAATAATTACGCCAGAAATCTTTAAAATTACTTCTTTGTTGAAAGATTTCCAGGCTTTGTGCCAGCATTTCCTCACACCGCTTTTGAAATTAAATGGTTTACTTGCTTTTGTGCTCTCATTTCTTTGAATCCTCTTAAATGGTTCAATAAACTGCCCTTTGCCTATAAGAATTTGAAGAAACCTCATTATTTTAGACAACAAGCATTGTGCATTTGCCCATCACAGGGAAGGTATGAGCAAAGCCAGGGGAAAGCATCAGGAACAACAAAGCCGTCTCTGCTTCTCAGCTCTCTTTTTCTTTCTTTTGCTTAGTGTTTCAGTCCAAATCCTGGCAAATTTCTGACTTTTCCTGCACGTTTTTCATGCCTGTTCACTGGCTAGGCTGTTTTGCAAACCACAGCTCTGCCAGGGAAGGAGAGCCTTGCCTTTCAGCCGGGAGTTGTCTAGATGGGTGTTACTGCTGGGAGCTGGCATTGTTGATGCCTGTTGTTTTCTGTTAACTGCAATGCGTGACCATTGTGTATCACTCAGTGATGCCTCATTTAGAAGATCAGTGATTAATTCTTCCATTGCTTTTTCTTCTTCTCTCTTTCTCTTACTGCAGGATGTTTTCACACCAGAGTGCAAATTTAAAGAATCTGTCTTTGAAAACTACTACGTTATCTATTCTTCCACGCTGTACCGGCAGCAAGAATCCGGACGAGCGTGGTTCCTGGGACTGAATAAAGAAGGTCAAATTATGAAGGGAAACCGAGTGAAAAAAACCAAACCCTCATCACATTTTGTACCCAAACCCATTGAAGGTATGGAATCTGCCCACTTTCTCCCTCAGTGGGGTTTGGGTAGGGGGAGTTAACAACTTCAGAGTTGGGGTTTCCTGGGTGGGAGTGTTGGACTTCAAGAGCAGAAAGCAAGGAGAAAAAATGTTTGTAGCATTTCTCTGCTTTCCTTCTAGTCAAAGGGATTTCTTAACTTTGGGGTGCTAAAGGATGAATTTAAAAGCCCAGCAACACAAGAAATTACTGGTAAAGAAAAGCTGCCAGCAGTTCCAAAGGAATATGATGCAGCAGTGATAATAATGTTGTCTTCTCAGAGGATTTTGCCAGTGTATTTCAGTAGGTTTCCAGTCCCATATAGCGCCAGTAGTGACAGGATTTATCTCACCTGATTTTAGACTTTTGCACTCCATTCATAGTAACAGAAAAAAAAGGGTCCTACCAGTACAGCTGTGGATGTTCTTTATATGTCTGCCCTGAGATAACTTAGATCTGTTTTTCGTCATATGTAAAGACATCCTAGTTAGTCACTGGGGGGTAGAGTTGTTGTCCAAAGTTAGATGGGATGCTGTCATGCCATATGTCTTCATCACAGTGTGAGGCGTCAGTGAAAGTCATGGGGTTGAAGTTCTGCCCTCCTGCTGATGCCTGTACACTCTCTGAAGTGTGCCTCAGGCTCCTGCCAGGACTTTTTGCTTTTTTGTGGGCAGGCCCTGATAAATGGAGAGATGGTGTGATAAGCCTAGCACCTAAGAGGTACTAACTTGATTCTGGAAACAACACTTCTCATCTCTTGCTTGGGAAAAGCACTTCTTTTTGATCCCCAAACTAGGTATGCCTTTCTGACCCCATCTTAGTCCTGCCCTTTGTCCCCCTCACGGACACAGTAGCCTGGAGCTGGCCTTGGCTGCACAGCTCTGTGCTCCCTCTCACTACCCCATGCTGGCTGTGGGAGAAGGTTTGAACTGATGCTCTCCTAACAGATACCACTCACAAGTGGGGGAGGCCACAGCTCACTCCACACAGCAGCGGCCTTTTCAAAAGCTTCCCAGCTCAGGGGTGGGCAGTTGTGAGTGAGAAGAAGGCCATCTGAAGCAAAGCAGGAGAGAAATTCAGTGCAGCATTCCCAGAGTATCTGTGGCCTTTGCACAGGAAACAGAAATGTTGAAAGAGCTGAGAATGGCCTGGAGCTGCTTGTCCTGTGCTTGTTTTCAACAGCTTCTCTGCAGCCAGGAACCTTTTGCTGTTTATCTGGGGCATTAGTGCGATTGGGGCCCTAAACCCTCCTGTTTTGGTAATGAACAGGGCCTGCTTCAGGCATGGGGTTGCCTTGACTGCAAGGAGAGTTTTTTACAAGCACCAGCTTTCACAGCTGGGTTTCCACCTCCTGGTATTTCTTCGTTGCCTACCTGGGCATTGGCACTGATCAGTGGGATCCTTTGAATCCAGGCTTCTTTTTTAATCTAGCGTGCCTGGTGTCTGCTGAACGGCTCAATAGTTTCCTTCTGCATGCATTAAAACTAGGCCATTCCTGTGGCTCTCCTTGTGGAAAGCCTTGCCTTAACAGAGCTGCCTGACCCACGGCAGAGATCTCACTTCAGCAAATGCCGCTCTGGCTTTCATTTTGAATAACCCAGCCCAGCCCAAGAGCTTCCCTTTCCCGCAGTTGCATCCTCCCACACTTGCTTCAATCACAGCTGTCACATAACCTCCCGAGCGAGTGAGCGCTTTGGAAGTTGGCAGCCAAATTAAGGGCTCCTCCACTCCTTGCCTCCTCCACATGCTTTGCAGTCAGGCTTAGTGAGCACTGCTGCATCAAAGAGCTGGCAGTCTCCCAAGCTAAGGCACGTGTCAGCTTCCCAAAGCATTCAGCTGTCTGGGACTGTGACTCCAGACGGACGACTCTGTTCCCAAGCCTGAGATTCATTGTAGGTAGCAGAGGCTTGCGGGGAGGGTTGGAGTAAAATGCGCTCCTCTCCACGTGACCTCTCTGCACCGCATCCATCAAAGTCCCCGTGAGCAGAGCTTGCAAGCAGAGATGTTACAGAAAAGGGGCAATTCCTACCCTGTTTTAACAGCTTCTTTCTCTTTGTTATGACTCCAAAGAAATACTCAAAGCACTCTCCTGCTGTATTTGCATGTCGGTTCTGCAGAATGCTGTGGATTGCCCCAGTGTGTGGGCTTTGCTGCTTATTCAGGACACAGCTTCCATCCACAGTCACACCCCCAGGTTTCCTGTTGCTGGGTACCACCACCAGTGTTAGCCCTGCCACGTGATGGCTGACACAGGAATGTGTGCAAGGAGGAATCTGCTCCCCCGGGAAGGAGAGATGCCACATCCATTGCTAGGAATCACTTCACCTACCACTCAATGGCCATTATCTCTGAGATGAAACTTCCCAGTTGTTTCTGATGTACAGAAAAAATTATGCAGCAGTTTAGTGAAGAGAGCGTTCACAGGGAAGGGAAACAGAAAAAAGCCCAGATTGCTCCTCAAGCTCATTTGATTCCCATTGCTCCATCCTGCTTTCTGAATTCAGAAGTCTCCTTGAAATTGCAGATGGATGGCAAACTAATACCTAAATAAGAAATATCCTCACAGATAATTTCTGAGTACTCATGGGAGTATATATGCATATACGCACAGTTGTATCTGTACATGGATGTGTGTTACCTATGGCTCTTAGCAGCTACAGCTTTCTGCTGTGCTAAACACTCAGAGTGTTTTGACTCACATAGATTGGCAGGATGCTGGAGGTATTTCATACCAATTTCAATAGATACCAACTGTAAAAATTTTGGGGTTTGGTCGTAGGAGGTTTTTTTAGTTTAGCGTAGGTAGGATTTGTTTGTTTTTGGAAATAAGATTAAGCTTAATCAATATGAAAGCACAAAAAACTTACTAAGTAACAACAGGGGAGACGTTAAGTTCCTCTCCCATCTGTGCACAGGCAAAGCCAAGGCAAACAGCCTGGTAGGCAGAAGTTGATGTACTGTGTGGTGCCAGTTTTGCTTCAAAACACATATACGCAACACATTTCTTTTGATATTTTTATTTCTGATCACTGATTATTCGAGCTAAATGAGCCCTAAAGGGAAGACATCAAGATTGAACTAGACTGCACAGGGAAATGAGCTTGAGTATAATTGTCACTTGGACAACAAGCAATCTTTTAGAGAAATTTCAGTCTCTTTAAGTGTCTGTAATGATTAGTGCTAGAAGAACCCTACCATCCACAGTGGCACTTGTTCTTCTAAATATCCAAATCCATCTCAAACAATGTGATAAGTTTCCAGTCATTTAAGTAGGAACATTATCAGATGCTTACTGTGGATATGCCCTGTTGTTTATATTTCCTTCTCCTTGAAGACATAATTTCCAAATGTAACTCTTCCGAAGAGTTACATTTCCTCTCTCTCCTGGCCCAAACTACAAAACATTTAGGGTGGCAAATCTGGCCACAGAAGCAGAAAACTTCCTTCATCTAAGTCAGCAGAGCAGTCCCTAACTCTGAATTTATGGTGCTTCAGCCCTCATGATGTGAACGTGTCTCAGATACAAAGGTGACCTGTTAATGTCTAGTCTGGATCCATTTATCACCACTGATGAGTATCCGAGCAGCCAGATCTTTCCCAGTGTCATTCCTCAGGGAAATAACATCCAAGTTTTTTTAAGTCAGAGTCCTCAGATGTTGTAAAGAAGTACAAGACACTATTGACTAGGAAAATGCAGTAGGCCTTGTGAAAATGCTTCAAAGGTATCACCTTAATACATAAAGCATAGAGTCATAGGAAGTTTTAGGATGGAAGGAACCTTAAACAACATCTAGTTCCAACCCCCTGCCGTGGAGAAGGATGCCACCCTCCCCAATTCAGGCTGTTCAGGACCTCACTGGCCTTGCCTTGGACACTTACAGGGATGGGACATCTACAGCTTCTCTGGGTAACCTGCGCCAGTGCCTCAGTGCTCTCACAGAGGAGAATATCTTGCTAATGTCTAACCTAAATATCTCCTTTTTTAGTTTTAAAACATTCTCCCTTATCCTGTTACTACCTACCATGTAAAATGTCACTTTCCCAACATCCTAAAAAGTATCCTTAAGAAATCAAACCACAAAATCTCCACACTCTATAAGTCTTTGCTAACACAGTTCCTCTCTTGGGTCTGTCTTCCAGGTGGGCAGGCTTTGGTATGCTTTCTATCCCACACTAGCTCACTTGTTCACCTATCAGACTCTTGATCATCTTATTAGATGGCAAACGTGATGTATTTTAACCATGATTTTGCTTGGCTTTTTGCCATCCTGTGCTGCCTTTCTTATCTGAACAAAGTGTGATTCCACCTGGCAGCATCCCTCACATTTTACCACCAGATAGGCACAAGCTCACATGCCTCCGAAATGCATCAGCTGGTGTTTAGAACACGGTAATTAGAGGCAGAAAACGAGGGTGCCTAATCACTCACTCCCTGGTGCCCCTGAGAGCTGCTGCTCAGGCAGTGAATTCCTTGCACCGAAGCATTGGCAAATACAGCCTCTAGGGCAGATACCGACACCCAGAGCTGTGATGTCTGCCAAGGCAAGGAGCCTTCTCTGGGCTGCTACCAGAGGATGTGCTTCCAGCCCTGCCCAGATCAGCCAGGCACTGTTGGGCACGTGGTGATCCTGCAGGGCTGCCCACCCACTGAACAGCAGCTTAGAAAAACTTGGGTTCCTCCTGACTTGCAAGGGTCTGGGGCAAGCAAAGACACAGAGCGAAGATGGATGGATGGAAAATATCTAATGTGCTTAATAAGCTTTTTGCATATTCTAGAGAGAGGAAGTGGAGTTTGTTGCATCCCCTGAATCTCCTTAACTTACAGAGATGCCAAGTGAGAAATGACTAGGGTCAGGACACAAAATGATGCTTCCCAAACTCAGGCAGTCCCTGATGCCCACGGTGGTTTCAGTGTCATCATGTGGGTGGTGTGCCAGTGCCGTGTCTGGGAAGCAGAAATGAGAGTGTGATCCTGTGCCAGCATGTAGGCAAGAGTTTGAGCTGTTTCTGGGTGACAGGCAGCCCCTTCCATGCCTTTGCCTTCAGGAATTATGGTTCCTGCCACCCCCTTCCTCCTCACTTGTACCCTCAGTCTCCTTCCTAATTGGTGAGTTTGTGCAAATTGTTCCCTTGTGCCTGTGAGTGGCAGGCACTGCAGGTTCACAGGGGAGCAGGGAATCGAAAGCTACAAGAACCAGACACGGGCACAGCTCCTCTGCATTCACCCCCTTCCATTAATGCCTGCAGCCCTTCAGCAGATCAAGCTAACAGCACTTTCCAATTAAAGCATGAATATGGATGTGTTGATTGGAATCTGGGGCATAGGAGCTGATTATCTGATTGAAACTCCAAAGCATTAGCTTGGTTTCCAGACATTAAGGGCTGTATTTGGCTTGGTGTGTGGGTGTGGGTGGGTGGGAGAAGCAAGGCAAAGCAGGGAGGGAACTCTTGTTCTAGTTGAATTGCTCATCCTTCCAAAGCTCCTTGTGCTGTGTGCTCCAGCAGACCTCCCAAGCATCCGGGCACGACTGTCACACTGCTGCTGCTTTACCTCGGTGCAGGTGACAGGGAACGGTGTCTACACACATACATACACACACAGGGATCCCAAAGAGACCTGCCAGTGAGTGCTGCAAGTCCTGGACCCCAAAGATGTACTTTCAAAGCTGGGAAGATCTGGGCACTCACAACAGTCCATTTGCAAACACCCCCTCCCCAGTCCATGACTAACATCTCCCCGCGTGAGTCACGCTCAGACTTCCTCAGTACAAAGAGGAACAAGCTGCAGTCCAAGAGCCGATGTTGCACAACTCGTTGTGCTCTCCTAGAAGCCCTGTGCCTATGCAGATGTGGGGATGCACTTCTGTGTGCCACAGTGCAGGGGGGTTACAGCCCCTGCTGAGCCATGGCCACAGCTCAGGACATGTGCACAAGCCTCTTGAGTAGGAGAGAGTCCAAGCATCTCTTGTGCAGGGTGCCATGTAAGTACTGCATACACTGATCCTGTAGGTGTATCTAAATACTGAAAATATGCTTGTCCTATACTGCTACAGATTTTCTGGCATGGGCTGTTGGCACAGCCTGTCTGGTACAGAGATTTTGACAGCTCTGTCTGAAAAGCTCAATGTGAGTAGTCTCTAGCCATGACCCACATCAGTATTTGTATCATGCACTAGACTGGAAGACAAACTTATAATTCCTGCCCTATTTGCATGCCAGGTACAGGGTTTCCTTCATTTGTAGCTGCAAATGTTGTTTACTTCTGTGGCCCGGTTTATATTCTTTACTCTGTGGGCCTTGTTAGCAGCTCAAGGTTTTTGCCCACAGGCCGTGGTGCGAGGCAGGGAGTTGAGGAAAGGCAGCATGCCATGGTGCCATGGTGCTGCTGCAGCATTCACGTGTGCTCTGTCCTTGTGGTTAAGCATCTGGCCCAGCCTGATGGGTTATTGGGGATGGGTGTGGGTGCAACGAGCTTGGTACCTGCAGCTGTCTGGGGGAAGAACTCATGGAGGTCCAGATCCCTCCAGCTTCAGCTTGGGACCAGAGAGGTCAGGATGAAGGCAACAGTGCACTTGAGACAAAATTTTGTTAATGGAATGTTAGGGTCACTGGGACAACACTGGCACAAATACATAATTCTGCTGGGCAAACATCACATCCGAGAATAAGGTGAGTCACAGAAGTGATGCACACTCTCAATGCTATCCAAAGACTGCAACTCAGGGTAAGAAATCACAAGGGCACAGGTTTTCCTCAGTTGTTAACCATTTCATACTTTCTTTAGGATTTTATTGGGTACTTCACCACAACAGTCAAATTCACCATCACCATGTTGTTGAGTGACACTCTTCAAGGTGTGAGGGGCAGCTCAGGAGTGAAAGGGGATGTGAGAGCCCTCTTCCATCTGTTGCTTCCATGCTACACGTTTTCCTTGCAGCATGCAGACACCATCCATTATCTGGACCTGATGGGCAGTCCTGGTAGGGCTCATCCTGGCTCAGACCCATGGGACAACTCCTTCATTGTCTCTTTTTTCTAATTTTCATGAGAAAAATGGCTCCAGTAGCAATAACAGTTTGCAGAGCAGTACCTCCTCTCGGCCTTGCTGGGAGGCCCAGTGTGTGTGTGTATGTGTTTCAACTACTTTGAAAGCCTTGCATGAAAAATACTCTGTGGGAAAAGTAATATTTTTTCACTGCTCATATATTCAATTCAATATCCCTCCTATTAATACACAGTTGACTGCACTTTATCTCTGTCCTGTATTATTGCACAGTGCTGTAACTGTTTGTCTAGTCAGGAGTAAAAGCACAGAGCAATAATGTCATTTTCAGCCTGCCTCTAATTGCTGGGATTTATTTGCAAATCAGGGGAGATGATAGATACAAGCACTTACATTGCCTTTTTGTGCATGGGGTGGTTTTTTTTTTTCATTTCTTCAGATAATTTTTAAAGTTTTGTTCTTGTTGATTACCCAGAACCAAACCCTGATAGGCTCTATCCTGAGTTGGAGCTCTCTGCCACTGTTTGTGATGTGACAACTTCACAAAATGAAGCAGTACACGGTCATTTCTTCATTTCCTAATTTTTGCAAAGATCTGCACATGACATTTGCAGTCTGGACCTGCCTTATGTTCTCAACTCCACTGTGCCTGCCCTTGAGATGCCTCACTCATACAATCACGTTTGCACCCTGCCACATTTGCAGTGAGCTCATCAGAGATGCTCTCCTTGGTGCGAGCAGCTCATGCTCCTGCTCTGGCACACCTCACATGGCACGAGAACAGCCGTGAGCACTTAGCCCACGTGGTGAGCTAGGTAAATGCTTTGTCCTGCCCAGGACGTGGGGATGAGCCGTGCCTTGGGCAGACGTTGCCTTCTCCGGCTGTCTGGGCTCCAGCGAGTACGTTTTTATAGGACACACACAGCACAGCCAGGGTCTGGAGAGAAGGTGCCCTCCAGCCACCCTGTTCTCAGGTGCTGCCAGACGACCACGGAAAGCTGTTACAGCTCCTGACTTGCTGTCACTGAACTCATCCCATGTGTCTGCTCACAGCCCTGACCTTGGCTGGCTGGCTTGATTTACAGAGGAATAAATAGGAAGTGCCGAGAGCAGACCTTGGCTCTGGGCTGATGGAGCCAAATGGGCTTGAGGCACCACTTCAGATCCACAGCTCAACACCCAGAATGCTTGCATGGCTCAGATGCAGGTGTAGTTTTGATTCAGGTCTCTCAAGGGCTTTGGTTGCAGGTCAAGGGAACCGACCGGGTCATTCTTGGACCTGTTGTTAGATGAAAATCAGCATCTCAAGGCAGTGCATGGTTCTGTGAGCTAAAATGTTTATTTTATATGTATATGAATATAATGTGAAAAAACTGTAAAGCACATAAAACCTATAAAGATTTATCTGTGAGCAGTCAATCTGCTGCTTCTCTCTGCCTTTGAAAGAATACAGAGACAGAAGCAAGGGCAGGTAAACAGATCCTGCTTGGTAACACGATGTGCTGCTGGGTCAATAGATGTTTCATAAGTGTGGGTATGTGTGTGTGTTTGTAACGGGGCTGAAATTCAGCATCATATACAGAGAAAGAATTTGTTGTGGTCATGACTGTCCGTGACTTCAGGGCTGTTAACGGGTGTCTCTTCTGTTTGCAGTGTGCATGTACAGAGAGCCATCGCTGCATGAAATTGGAGAAAAACAAGGACGCTCAAGGAAAAGTTCAGGGACACCAACCATGAATGGAGGCAAAGTTGTTAACCAAGACTCGACATAGCTGACAAATACCCTCCCTTCTTCCAACTCCTCCCCTCCCACCCACCTACCCACCCCACCTGGCGAAACCACACTGAGACGATGACGACTGAGCAAGGCAGGACCTACCAGTAGTGGCTTGGAGTGTGAACTCCAGAATCTTTCTTTGTGTAGGACGAGAAAATCGAAACCCAGATCCTGCCTGTTGCAACGTTTTAAAAAACAACAACAACAAAAAAGTGAAGAAAAAATGTTTTAAATCAGGACTCCATTAACATTTTCAAAAGCAAACTGTTTGCTCTGTGATCAAAGTGGGAAAAAAATCTCATCTCTGCATAATAATAATAATAATAAT
>VYZR01116275.1:5260-21777 GCA_013400675.1 Oxylabes madagascariensis
CCTTTCTCAACCAAAATTCACTTTTTTGAAGCTAATCACATCACTGTGTATCAGGAACAAACTTCAACAGCTCAGGGAAGGCAGACAGTCCAAAAATAAAGTCTGAAAGTCTGACCTCAACAAATGCTTCTGAAAACACAGCTAAGAGTATCTAAATTATCCATCTTTATTAGCAGTATGTATTGTGATACCTGAATTTAACAAGGTAACATTATATGTCATCAAAAGCATATGTACCTGACGAACATCTACCCTTTCATCACTGATGGATATCTACTCTGCCTTGGTTATGCTTGCTGAAGACCACTAACATATATTTCTTCCATGGGTGTAAAAAAAAAAAAAAATCCTATTTTTAGTTGAAAAAAGAGAGTATGTTCTGAAACATAGCTGAAACAATTGAAACAGAAAGTCAAAACTGTCAATTCCAAACTTTTTAACACAGGTTAAAATAATAAAAAAGATTTCCAAATGAAATCACGTCATCCTATTTACTTTTAGTAGCTATTTCCGTGTGTTTCTGTGAAACAAAAGGGCACACTCATGACTGAATTTATCCTCGTTATTCACATATCTACTTTTTCTTTCTCACTAGTATGAATAGCTTATGCAGCAATACAAGCTCAGCACTGAACATACCTAGTTGTTGTAGGCTTTTTTTTTCCCTAAAGAAATGCTACCGGTTACTTTGGTGAAGAGACATAAGGCTGTAAATTCCTATCTTCCATCAGCAGCACTGACCTTAGAGCAAACCCCACAACTGGCTACAGGCATTCAACATCCATCATTGCTACTGAAACCTAATCTTTCAGGGAAGGACAGCTGCACTGGGCAGTAGTTAAGCAGCTTTCTAAGATACACTACCATCCTGAACAAGCAAAAATAAATAAATAAAACTTCCTGTCCTACTTTCTGATCAGTGTTTTAGAAATCTCTCATTGCATGTTCTTTACATCAAATTAATGACTTTCAAAATAATAAGCTGTTTGCTTATTAAGAAAAAATAGCCAAATTCCAGGAAGTGTTAATACACAGCACGCCTGTAAACAGGATTTTAATAAAACGCAGCATAACAAGTAAAGAAATTATGCACCTGACAGTCACATTATTGAAACCTAGGCAGAAAATACTTGGTCCTACAAACAGCCTTTTCAGAAAAGACCTTCCTGCCTTCAATAAATTCCATAGAGGGAGAAAGCCCTTTCCTAAAGTAAAAAAGAAAAGAAAATTAAATGTGTGATTATCAGACGTTTAGTAATACAGGTGAACACAGACAAATTAATCACGTTTCTGAGCAAGGAAATTGTGACATGCATCTGCTTCATAAACTCATTCTCAGTGGTATAAAAAACATGAAAAAATGGGATAGAGTACAGAATTTTGTATGTTTTTGTGAACTTCAGTAACATCAGTTTTATCTTTCTGCCTTTTCAAGAAAAAGGGAAAGGAGTGGGGAGAAGAAGGAAGGCAAGGGAGAGGGAGAGGGAGAGGGAGAGGGAGAGGGAGAGGGAGAGGGAGAGGGAGAGGGAGAGGGAGAGGGAGAAGCAGAGGGAGCAAAATAATGAGGTAGCAGAAACAGGAGTCTATTCCTTGTGCACAAAATTCAGCTTTTTTTGGCCAAGTTTTGTAGAAAGAGTATGGCCTATAAATAGTTCCAAAAGCAGTTAAGGTGTTTTTTTTTTTAATTTAATCAACAATGTCAAGCAAGCGGAATTACTGTGCTCAAACTCAGCAAACAGTGACTTCTGAAGATCAGAAAGACTAAGACATTTCTACCAGAATGTATTTGAATTTTCTCTTGCTGAGTCAAGGCAATTATCAGAAAACCTAGATTTTTGGGTAAAACCAGTGAATAAGCCAAGGTGAGAAACTGGTATCAATATGGGATTGGGCAAACTTGTTAGAGAAACATATATTTATTTACAAATTTATACCTAAGCCACATTTGTTTTGGTCAGGTTGGTACTGACTATATTCTTCGTAGGCATCGCCCGATTCTGCAACCTAAAAAGCCAGATTTTACACACTATTTACTGAACTCTGACTGACAGATATGTAATTTCCAGAACACTAAAGACTGTAAAAGAAAGAGCAATGTATTGGCTGGCATAATTGGATATACCACATTTGATATACTACTTAGGAAAAAGACGTGCATTATCTGACCACGACAATATGTGTGCAGTTCGGCTGGCACTAACCAGGACATCCATTTTGATTGTCTGCAAATAATAAATCAATTTGTATACCCGTGGAGTGACTTCACTANCTATGTATACCTGCTGACATAGCTAAAAAACAAGCTCATAGTATTTTGTTTGACTTGCCGCTTATATGAATGAATTGAAAGAATCTGAATAATTACTAAGTTCTTAAAAGGTATTACATATTTTATTCAATTAAACCTCATTTTTTGCATACAAACAATTTCTATTATTCCATATTTCTCTTGTTGGCATTTTAGCTATCCATTTCTTATGGGGAGGCACAAGCACATTTAAGGTAAGTATTATCAGTAAACTACCAAAAGTCATCTGAGCTTATGAAATATAAGTTAAAACTGTGCAGTAGTAAATATGGTTCTATCAATGCCCAGTGTCTTAAAAAAACAAGTGAAGTGAAGCGTGTTAGAAAGGAATTTACAGGCAAAGCACTCTCATGTAACCTTTTTCTAAATCATCAGATTTCTTCAGCTGTACTGCAACCTTCACCGCTGCAGATCACCAGGAGAAGTAAGCTTCTTCTCTGCTCCTACTTGGTAAATTCCTGATAGTATTCAAAAAAGTATTTTTAAACACATATTCTTGCTTTAGGCTGCCAATTTGCCAGCATACATTCATTAATTGGCTTTATTTAAGACCTTTTCCACAGAATACAAGGATTAAGCAAATAAAGTACACTCACAGAGTATGTGAAATTGAGAGTTTTCATAAAAATATGGTATGTTGACTATGTTATGACAACTGCTTTTAAAAAGAATTACAATGAAAGCAAGCTCCCGTTACAATAGAAGGCATTATGCGACTGACACTGAACTTAAACCAGCAAATATCTATACCTTTTTCTCAACTCTTGTTAGAGAACAAAAGCTTAAAAATCACCACAGTCGTATACAAAAATGAAATACAATGATTCATACATCCATACCGTATCACTTCTTTTGATATCCAAAGCACAAATGAAGTGCCTATCCTCTGCATTTCAGAGCCATCGCCTTGGTTTACTTATAAGCAGTAAGACTAACACTTTGAACCAACGTTTATCATTTGAGAAAACCTTGAAAGCAGATTTCATTATAATTCATCAAAACTTTACCTTAGGCACAGACACACATTTCAGAAAATTAAGCTCAGTCAATATTTGCACAACTGTTGTTGGTGAGATGACAAAAAAACCCTCTTGTTGGAACTGGCCCAACACCGAAAGATAAATAAGACTCCGATGTTTTAAAAGACAGCTTATTAAAAAATTAACATACCATAGGGAAACTGCTTTTTGATTGTATGACCTTACTGTGATTCAGCTTGAAAATCCTTCCAAATGAGAATTCTCAAAGAGCTTAGTAACGGAAGTTCATTTCGAAGGAAATCCAATATGCAAATATTTCAGCTGTGCTCTTTTACAAATTGTCTGCCTTGTCAGTTTCAAAAACTGAAAACCAACAATGGAACACTGCAAGTATACTTGACCTTATTGCTTAATGTCTATTAAGAATGCTTTGGCTGGTGGATTTTAAATTTCTGAAACTGATACTCAAGAATGTGTAGTGCATCTTCAGCCCGTGTCCCATAAATGCTGACGACGCTCTAGCCAAAGCCTTGGAGCTGACACACTCTCAAACTTACATAACACTTACAAAGCTAGTTTAAATACACCATCAATCTATGTCTGTTCCTGCCTTGTAGTAATCCTGTTTAGTTTATCTTTTAACCCTACATTTGCATGGAGCAGTACCATTACTAATCTAACAGAAAAAACACACAAGCCATAAATCTGATTTTCTCAGCTTACAGAAAATATGAAATGCAGAAGACACACAAATCCAACTTTGCCCAAAATTTGCACCTCCTGAGCCATGTTCATCCCCATCTCCCATAGTAATCAGGAAAGCAGGGACGTTGGACACAATACAGGACTAAGGGAAACAGATGGAAGTAGGGTAAAAATAAAAACTAAATAATAAGCAATTTGTAAACACCTCCTAAAAAACTGCAATCTCATTTACTGGTAAGGAATGAATAACTGGCAACTTTGCTTTTGACATTATGCACCTGTGTAAAAAATTTCCAGTGAAAGTGAGCATATGCCATGCACTGGTATCTGCTCTATGAGAGCAGTTTATACAGGCCCCTAGTGGCTCAGCACACACAGCAGCAGATGAAGGGGAATTCCTACTCCTCAGCTTGTATAGTTTTGGTCCCTGCATTCCTCAAACACAGAAGCAAAAGGCAATGTTAAAAATGAATCGCTGACTGGACTTAAATCTCCAGACACTTAGTTCTTTACCACATCTCCAAGTACATTCTTGCACACCCTCTCCTAAGATTAAGCACTGATTTACTAACTTCCATTGAGTTCGCTGACTGCTGGCGGTTTGAGTTACATAACCATCACAGCAAAACGCTTATTCACATTATTCTTTAGCGCTCGTTTTAAAAGTAGCATGACTGATGGGTCTAAAAGCATGTCCTAAGACCAATTCCTGAAACCTAGAAGTACCAAGTCACCGTTTTCCTTACCATGCACCATTCCTAACAGCTGCCATAGCACACACAAACCATAATGAATTTCTTTGTATCTTCTTAGAGTAGAAGACTTCTACTAAAACAAAGCTTTTACTGCTTTAAGTGGATACAGAAAAGCTATACATCATTTCTGTGTTGAAAGATATCTAAATATACGCCACCATATTAACACAAGTGACAAAACTAAAATTGGAAAGCTACTCATGTAAAAACTCTCATTAAATCCATCCTTTCTGTGTAACACTCAGTACCTTGAAAATCCCATGCCAGTGTATTTACATCTTTTAGCAATTTTGACTGAGCAAAATTTGACAGCTGAATTTATTAAACTGACCGTTTGTCAATTTCACACATTAAAAAAGCGTAAGAGCTCATCTCATTAGAGGGAATTCAAATAAGCAATCAAAAAATTGCAATCTAAAGTAAGATGCAAGTACAAATGACCATATTTAGGACAGGGGAGAATCTTTTTTTTTTTTTCTTCACAGCTGCTCCATTCATAACAAGAATTGTAGGATTCATTGCTCTCAGCCCAGGAGAAAATGATGTCATTTACTATACACTTCTACAGCGAAAAAAGAATGTATTGACTGTTACAACATTTTAAACCAGTAGCTGATACCAGAGGAAGGAAAAATATGATTTATACATTTTTCCATCTCTGTATCGAAATTCCCAATAATGTCCCAACATTACAGAGAAGTTGCTTGTGCTTGAACAAAAGGTATGTTGGAAGAGATCTCTGAAAGGCTGAGAAGATAATCACAGCTTCCCACATTAATCCTAAATTTAAGAGAATACAAGTGTCATCAGAAATATTCATGTCTGCAAATAGGAAACTCGGAAGTAAATCAGCATCTACAGACCCAGCGTAACGCTGTCTCAGGCGACAAGTGAAGGAATACATAAAACCGTAACTATTCTCTGTAAATAAATTAACCCTTCTACGTGTGTCAAAACTGGGAATATGGACATCGAAATCATGGCAAAGAAGCTGCCATCCTTACACGAGGCAGTAACTGTACAAAGGCCAGGCAAAAGAATAAAATACGCATGACAGCAGTTCTGGACAAGTAACAAGAACAAGCAGACATTCAAAAGCCACACATGCAAAGCTGAGTGGTAATCACTTAAAATGGAAAGAATACCGTTCTGTCGAAAACTGAAGGCACAGATAAAAGGCAAAATAAGGTACTCAGTGCAAGGAAACAACTGTTTTATCTGCCAGTCTGAATTGCAGCAGTAAGGAGTGCCTGCACGGGCAGACGGCGCAGAGGGGGCTGCTAACTTTGCTCAACAAATTCAAGAACCCCTTTGCATGCGCTCGGAAAACTGAGTTTCCAGCCCGATGTGCTTCCTTTCAAGTGCTTTCGCGAGTGTAAACAAAGAAATTAAAAGCCTAACCTGTGAAAAGCTTCGCATCTCCGTGCCTCCCTGCTCCGCCAAGAGACAGCAGGAGAAGGAGGAGGAGAAGAAGGAGGAGGAGGAGGAGGAGGGAGCCGTGCTCGGACCGGCGCCTGGGGTCCCTACTGGCAGCTCAACCCCAAGCCCCGTTTCCAGCGGCAGAAGCCTGGTCTCACACCCCTGCTACCTTCCCCCTTCTCCGAACCCGTTAGAATAAACAAAATAATTAATAATAATAATTTGTTCGCCGAAACAGACAGTGTGTAATTACCGTACTCCCCTCTCCCCGCCCGCGTACAGCGGCACTCAGTGGAAACGTCGACTCCGATCCATCAATCGCCCTCTCCCTGCCCCATCCCCCGTCCCCGCACCGCAGCTCCCCTCGCTCCTCGAACAGGCCTCGCCGCCAGGCTTAGACCCGGCGAGGAGGCGCGGGGAACGGGCTGGAAGCGGCCGGGGGGAAGCCTCGGGGCACCCACGAGAGAGTTGTGTGTGAGGGACATGTGTGCGGGCTGCGCGCACACACACACGCACACTTTTGTGCTCACACAAGCGCGCCTAAAGAGGCGGCAAATAGGGAGCGGCGGCGGAGGAAAAATGGGTCAGGAACGGTGCAGTTACCTGGTCATGCTGGCTCCCCCGGTCCCAGCAGCAGCCCTCGCCGCTGCCCGCCCGCCTGCCGCTGCTNTCAGTGCAAGGAAACAACTGTTTTATCTGCCAGTCTGAATTGCAGCAGTAAGGAGTGCCTGCACGGGCAGACGGCGCAGAGGGGGCTGCTAACTTTGCTCAACAAATTCAAGAACCCCTTTGCATGCGCTCGGAAAACTGAGTTTCCAGCCCGATGTGCTTCCTTTCAAGTGCTTTCGCGAGTGTAAACAAAGAAATTAAAAGCCTAACCTGTGAAAAGCTTCGCATCTCCGTGCCTCCCTGCTCCGCCAAGAGACAGCAGGAGAAGGAGGAGGAGAAGAAGGAGGAGGAGGAGGAGGAGGGAGCCGTGCTCGGACCGGCGCCTGGGGTCCCTACTGGCAGCTCAACCCCAAGCCCCGTTTCCAGCGGCAGAAGCCTGGTCTCACACCCCTGCTACCTTCCCCCTTCTCCGAACCCGTTAGAATAAACAAAATAATTAATAATAATAATTTGTTCGCCGAAACAGACAGTGTGTAATTACCGTACTCCCCTCTCCCCGCCCGCGTACAGCGGCACTCAGTGGAAACGTCGACTCCGATCCATCAATCGCCCTCTCCCTGCCCCATCCCCCGTCCCCGCACCGCAGCTCCCCTCGCTCCTCGAACAGGCCTCGCCGCCAGGCTTAGACCCGGCGAGGAGGCGCGGGGAACGGGCTGGAAGCGGCCGGGGGGAAGCCTCGGGGCACCCACGAGAGAGTTGTGTGTGAGGGACATGTGTGCGGGCTGCGCGCACACACACACGCACACTTTTGTGCTCACACAAGCGCGCCTAAAGAGGCGGCAAATAGGGAGCGGCGGCGGAGGAAAAATGGGTCAGGAACGGTGCAGTTACCTGGTCATGCTGGCTCCCCCGGTCCCAGCAGCAGCCCTCGCCGCTGCCCGCCCGCCTGCCGCTGCTTCCCGCCGCCGCCGCCGCCACCTCCTCCCGCCGCTCCGGGTCGGCTCCGGGGCGGCCAATTTAATCCGAGCCCCGCAGAAGCAGCAGCAGCTACAAGCGAAGCCCCGCCACTGGCTGCCTGACGCTCGTGCGTGTCTCTCACCGTGCGGCGCCGGGGAGCAGGAGAGAGTCAACGAGAGTCCGAAAATCCAGCATCCAGAAGAGCCAGGTCCCCGCCTGCCTCCTCTTGCCGGCGCCGCCTCTCCTCCGCGCTGCTCTGCTCCGCTCCGCTCTGCTCTTCTCCTCTTCTCGTCTTCTCCTCTTCTCCTCTTCTCCTTCCTGCGGCGGCTGCTGCTGCTCCCGGGCGCGCTCTCTGTTCCCGAGCTAGCTGCTCCGTTTCCCCTCCTCCTCCTTCTCCTCCTCCTCCCTCTCTCTCACTCTCTCCCTCTCTCCGTGTGTCTCGTTCTTCCTTCCCCCTTCACTCTTTTTTATTTTTTTTTCTTCCCTTCCTCCTTTTCTTTTCTTTTCTTGGTCTTTTCTAGCCGATTCTTTCGCTACAAATAAAAGCGAGGTCTCCCACCCACTCTCCCGCCTCCCTTGCTACAAAAAGTGCAGTGCAAACAAAAGCGAGAGAAGAGGGCACAGGGCGGGCGGAGTGGGGAGGGCAGACACAGGGAAAAATTCCCAGAAATCGTCCCCGGGAGTCGAAACGTGAACAACCCACCCCCACCACTCCGCTTCGCTCCTCTGGGAAAGAAGAGGGACAACGTGGGGGCACGGTAGAGACGACGCTCTCCCGTTTCGTGGGTTTGTTGTGGGCTTTGGGTTGGACGGCCGTTTGCGCTTTTGTGTGTGTGTGTGTGCGTGCTTTTGCTCGTTTTGTTGGGTTGTGGTTTTTTGTGATTATTCTTTTTTAATCCTCTTACGCTGTGTGGTTCACAGCATCCGCACGGCCCCAAGGGGAAAGCGTGCCGCCGCTGCCGGTGCCTGTGCGTGTGCGGGCAGGCTGGGGGGGGACGGAGCGGCGATCCGGGCAGCGCCCGCCCCATCCCGGGCCGCGCGCCGGCCCCGCACGCACACCGCGCGCGGCCGGGCGCTGGGGGCGGGGCGGTGACGTCACTGGGAGCCGGGCCGCGAGGGCGGGGAGTGCAGCGGCGGGGCGGCGGCCCGGCCTCCACAGAACTTCCCCGGGCGGCCTGCGCCGCGCTCCGAACGCTCAACTTTTCTTGTGCGCCTTCGCGGCCAGGTGGTGAAATCGACGGCGGTTGCACCAGACCCGCCAGTCGGCGAGGGGTGTCCCAGAGTGACAGTGTGGCAGAGCGATATTTTGTTATCGGTCGTCTTTGTGCATGGCAAATCTCCGATTTTCTTGCTGAAGAATGGTCAGGTTCCATGCTGAGCGACACATGTTGTTCGGCTCAGTCGGTGGCATGACGTTAGACTAAAACAGGGTCCATCCCGACTCTTCTTAACCTTGCCCTTTTCAGTCCTCTGCAAAGAAGGAACAGCATGTAGGATGTAGGTGGAAACAGTAGGCTTTAAATGAAAAGTGTTTTGGAAAACCTCATTGTGGGCATCTAGGCGTTTTCGGAAGCCTGGAAGATACATCCCTGTGGCACAGGTCATGCTGTGTAAAATGGGGATAGAGTATCAGTATACGAGCGCTAGTCAGGCATTACGGTGGCAGGAGCCCATTAATATTGATGCTGAAAAAGTTGGCTTTCCTGGCAGAATGAAGCTCGATGCGCACTGTTGGCCGGAGTGGTACTTCTTATCCTGAGTTCCGTACTGACTAGCTGCAACCCCAGCAAGCTGTGTAGCACCTGATTCTGAAAGTCAGTCTTGTTGGCACCTGCTAAGTTCATTGCAGGTCATTGCTCCTTTTCTGCAGAGAAGAATGATTTGGGTGTTTTCTATCATGTAATCATGTTTTATCATCCTCTGGAAGCTAGTGCTGCCGTCATGAAGGCTGACAAAAGTGAAAATAAACTTTGTTCTCCACAAGTCGTATAAATTGCTGCCTTCTTTTGATGCTGCCAGTTACACCATGAAAAATGGCCACCCAAATAATCTCACACTTAAGAGCACACAAATGTTTTCCAAATAGTGTCTTCAAAATACCAAGTAACCTTGTACAAGAATTACTTTGTATGAAAAGGTAAATATATGAAATGTGGCACAGATGATTACTTTTTATCCTGTCAAAAAGAACTAACTATTCCATAAAAGACTAGCTTTTCAACAAGCAACAGTGTCTTCAAAGTACAGCACAAATCAAAAGCTGGGCAAAATGCTACTTGGTCTTTATTGCAATAAATGTTGTAAAGAAAACACCTTTGCCCCCTTGACTGAAATGTCTTCAAGGCTGTATTTGCTTTGAAATGGCAACACTAAATAGATATTTTGGGTTTTAATGTTGTGATCCAGCANGCAGCGGCGGGGCGGCGGCCCGGCCTCCACAGAACTTCCCCGGGCGGCCTGCGCCGCGCTCCGAACGCTCAACTTTTCTTGTGCGCCTTCGCGGCCAGGTGGTGAAATCGACGGCGGTTGCACCAGACCCGCCAGTCGGCGAGGGGTGTCCCAGAGTGACAGTGTGGCAGAGCGATATTTTGTTATCGGTCGTCTTTGTGCATGGCAAATCTCCGATTTTCTTGCTGAAGAATGGTCAGGTTCCATGCTGAGCGACACATGTTGTTCGGCTCAGTCGGTGGCATGACGTTAGACTAAAACAGGGTCCATCCCGACTCTTCTTAACCTTGCCCTTTTCAGTCCTCTGCAAAGAAGGAACAGCATGTAGGATGTAGGTGGAAACAGTAGGCTTTAAATGAAAAGTGTTTTGGAAAACCTCATTGTGGGCATCTAGGCGTTTTCGGAAGCCTGGAAGATACATCCCTGTGGCACAGGTCATGCTGTGTAAAATGGGGATAGAGTATCAGTATACGAGCGCTAGTCAGGCATTACGGTGGCAGGAGCCCATTAATATTGATGCTGAAAAAGTTGGCTTTCCTGGCAGAATGAAGCTCGATGCGCACTGTTGGCCGGAGTGGTACTTCTTATCCTGAGTTCCGTACTGACTAGCTGCAACCCCAGCAAGCTGTGTAGCACCTGATTCTGAAAGTCAGTCTTGTTGGCACCTGCTAAGTTCATTGCAGGTCATTGCTCCTTTTCTGCAGAGAAGAATGATTTGGGTGTTTTCTATCATGTAATCATGTTTTATCATCCTCTGGAAGCTAGTGCTGCCGTCATGAAGGCTGACAAAAGTGAAAATAAACTTTGTTCTCCACAAGTCGTATAAATTGCTGCCTTCTTTTGATGCTGCCAGTTACACCATGAAAAATGGCCACCCAAATAATCTCACACTTAAGAGCACACAAATGTTTTCCAAATAGTGTCTTCAAAATACCAAGTAACCTTGTACAAGAATTACTTTGTATGAAAAGGTAAATATATGAAATGTGGCACAGATGATTACTTTTTATCCTGTCAAAAAGAACTAACTATTCCATAAAAGACTAGCTTTTCAACAAGCAACAGTGTCTTCAAAGTACAGCACAAATCAAAAGCTGGGCAAAATGCTACTTGGTCTTTATTGCAATAAATGTTGTAAAGAAAACACCTTTGCCCCCTTGACTGAAATGTCTTCAAGGCTGTATTTGCTTTGAAATGGCAACACTAAATAGATATTTTGGGTTTTAATGTTGTGATCCAGCAGTCCTTATGAGTAACTTAGCTGTTTTAGTGTTCTTCATGCTGTGATCCTTGCATGACATGTGAAGAGTTGAGCAATAAACCCATTTATTTTATATTTTTCACATGGTATCACAACATGGATGTGAGGTTTGAAGATTACATTTAGCTTTGCTTTTTTGGAGTCATAAGCAGGTTGTGTAGCTCTTCCTTCAGTTCAGTCAGTCAGAAATAAATGCATCACATTAGGAATAAATGCATTTCTTTTAATAAAAATATTAAAACCAGATCTCATTATTTAAAAGATTATGTTTTGTAGTGATGTTAAAGAAAAAAAAAAACAGGTAAGAAGTTAACCTAAAGTATTAAACACTGTATATTTCTGCTGCTGTATTGCATATCAGCATTTCTTATCAGTAGCATAAGTTTTGTATTTAAGATGGTAGTGTACTCATAAACATACATTTATCTATATATGTGGTTTGTTAATACTCCTTTAACATTCCTTTCCTTCTAAGAGCAGATAACACAACAAGAAGCTTNTTGGACGGCCGTTTGCGCTTTTGTGTGTGTGTGTGTGCGTGCTTTTGCTCGTTTTGTTGGGTTGTGGTTTTTTGTGATTATTCTTTTTTAATCCTCTTACGCTGTGTGGTTCACAGCATCCGCACGGCCCCAAGGGGAAAGCGTGCCGCCGCTGCCGGTGCCTGTGCGTGTGCGGGCAGGCTGGGGGGGGACGGAGCGGCGATCCGGGCAGCGCCCGCCCCATCCCGGGCCGCGCGCCGGCCCCGCACGCACACCGCGCGCGGCCGGGCGCTGGGGGCGGGGCGGTGACGTCACTGGGAGCCGGGCCGCGAGGGCGGGGAGTGCAGCGGCGGGGCGGCGGCCCGGCCTCCACAGAACTTCCCCGGGCGGCCTGCGCCGCGCTCCGAACGCTCAACTTTTCTTGTGCGCCTTCGCGGCCAGGTGGTGAAATCGACGGCGGTTGCACCAGACCCGCCAGTCGGCGAGGGGTGTCCCAGAGTGACAGTGTGGCAGAGCGATATTTTGTTATCGGTCGTCTTTGTGCATGGCAAATCTCCGATTTTCTTGCTGAAGAATGGTCAGGTTCCATGCTGAGCGACACATGTTGTTCGGCTCAGTCGGTGGCATGACGTTAGACTAAAACAGGGTCCATCCCGACTCTTCTTAACCTTGCCCTTTTCAGTCCTCTGCAAAGAAGGAACAGCATGTAGGATGTAGGTGGAAACAGTAGGCTTTAAATGAAAAGTGTTTTGGAAAACCTCATTGTGGGCATCTAGGCGTTTTCGGAAGCCTGGAAGATACATCCCTGTGGCACAGGTCATGCTGTGTAAAATGGGGATAGAGTATCAGTATACGAGCGCTAGTCAGGCATTACGGTGGCAGGAGCCCATTAATATTGATGCTGAAAAAGTTGGCTTTCCTGGCAGAATGAAGCTCGATGCGCACTGTTGGCCGGAGTGGTACTTCTTATCCTGAGTTCCGTACTGACTAGCTGCAACCCCAGCAAGCTGTGTAGCACCTGATTCTGAAAGTCAGTCTTGTTGGCACCTGCTAAGTTCATTGCAGGTCATTGCTCCTTTTCTGCAGAGAAGAATGATTTGGGTGTTTTCTATCATGTAATCATGTTTTATCATCCTCTGGAAGCTAGTGCTGCCGTCATGAAGGCTGACAAAAGTGAAAATAAACTTTGTTCTCCACAAGTCGTATAAATTGCTGCCTTCTTTTGATGCTGCCAGTTACACCATGAAAAATGGCCACCCAAATAATCTCACACTTAAGAGCACACAAATGTTTTCCAAATAGTGTCTTCAAAATACCAAGTAACCTTGTACAAGAATTACTTTGTATGAAAAGGTAAATATATGAAATGTGGCACAGATGATTACTTTTTATCCTGTCAAAAAGAACTAACTATTCCATAAAAGACTAGCTTTTCAACAAGCAACAGTGTCTTCAAAGTACAGCACAAATCAAAAGCTGGGCAAAATGCTACTTGGTCTTTATTGCAATAAATGTTGTAAAGAAAACACCTTTGCCCCCTTGACTGAAATGTCTTCAAGGCTGTATTTGCTTTGAAATGGCAACACTAAATAGATATTTTGGGTTTTAATGTTGTGATCCAGCAGTCCTTATGAGTAACTTAGCTGTTTTAGTGTTCTTCATGCTGTGATCCTTGCATGACATGTGAAGAGTTGAGCAATAAACCCATTTATTTTATATTTTTCACATGGTATCACAACATGGATGTGAGGTTTGAAGATTACATTTAGCTTTGCTTTTTTGGAGTCATAAGCAGGTTGTGTAGCTCTTCCTTCAGTTCAGTCAGTCAGAAATAAATGCATCACATTAGGAATAAATGCATTTCTTTTAATAAAAATATTAAAACCAGATCTCATTATTTAAAAGATTATGTTTTGTAGTGATGTTAAAGAAAAAAAAAAACAGGTAAGAAGTTAACCTAAAGTATTAAACACTGTATATTTCTGCTGCTGTATTGCATATCAGCATTTCTTATCAGTAGCATAAGTTTTGTATTTAAGATGGTAGTGTACTCATAAACATACATTTATCTATATATGTGGTTTGTTAATACTCCTTTAACATTCCTTTCCTTCTAAGAGCAGATAACACAACAAGAAGCTTAATTCATATGTTACAAACTCCTCATTAAGGTAGATTTATTTTCCCCCAAAACTTAAAAAATTTGAACACAGCATTTTACACAGGGGTTCTTTTTCTGCAAAGATTGCAGCAATACATTACTCTATGGTTAGTACAGCACTGAATTGGAAATATATCTACACACTTTATAAACTTTGAAATGTTTCCTGTAAAACACTTAACAATCTTTAAGGTAGTACTTAAACTAGGCTTGGAAGATAAAAATGTTGGTGAGCTTTTTTTGGTTTTTTGCTGGAAGTTTTGAGGTGAAAGGAAAATTTTTTAATTTGGAAATAAGTATCACATATTCCCTCAGAAGTCTTTTTTAAAAAAATACATCTTTCTCTTGTCATTCCAGATTAACTGTTTAAATCTCATTCTTCCTGCTCGTGCAGCTGTTTTCAGTCTTCCCATGGAGGCTGCGCACCAGCAGTGAAAACTTTATGTGAAGTGCAAGGTATGAGTGCAGGTTTAAATCTCAAAAATTGTAGCAAAGGAGGAGACAAAATGACCCAGCTTGCCTGCTGTTCATCTGAGTACTTACATGTGAATGTACTCTTGAGTAACTTCTACCATAGCTCTTCAAAATGCCAGCCATGGGCTTTCATGTCTCAGGCTCATGAATTTCACATATTAAATAGTACTCTATTCATAGTGGGGAATGATATTTTACTTTCTTCTATTCTGCCTTGTATTGTTGCTTGCATTCCTGATAAATAGCATCCCACAAAGCTCTTTAACACAGTAGGATGTTCCATTAACAACTGTTCCATTAACAACTGGAACCAGTGACCATTGGGTCAATACTCAGCAAAATCAGGAAGGTGAGGGGGAGCAGGAGGGGTGTATCAGAAAGGTTGCTCAATAGTCTCTCCCTTTTTTTTCTTCATACATCATGATAGTTGTATTTTACAGTTATTTATGATTAACGTATGGCAAGCTGTCGGCTGAAATCTAACAGGTGATTTGTCACAAAACTGCATTAATACATATCTTCGGCATTGGCTTTCGAAATGTTTATAAGAAATGTTCTGAAGTTGCTGTACTGATATTTGAAAATTTCTCATTTTTAGACCACAGACACTTTGAGCTCCTATGGTTAAGATTAATAAAACACTACTAGACAAGTAAACACATGTTATCTATATGCAAAAATTTATTCTGTAAATTCGGTTTGTGTGTGCATCTTTTAAGTGCTAGTTTAGTACCTCACTAGACACTGTCAGTAGTTGTCTTTTTTTGTAAGCATTTTTGATTCATATGCGTCTTTTAACTTGCGAAACTTCAGTAGTTAGAGACAAAGTGTGGAGAGAAAAGTGATTTTCAGTGCAGCTATTTATGATCATTTTTACCACTGCTATTTTTCTCCCTGCTGTCTGAAGGAGATGAGGCTTTATATACTTGTGTGATCCACCTGGTACCCAAACAACTTCTGTATGTATTAGCACATTTCAAGACCATTGCAAAGTATTCAGGTCTCTTATCCTACAGGTCTTAAGCCCTGTTCTAATTTGTCCTCTGTGGAAATAGATGCTAGAAAGATGAGGGAGATGAGCAGGCTATTTCTCCCACTTGTCCCAGTGTGAGACCCAATTGGTGTGACTGAACCATAGACCCAAACCATAGGTCTACCATAGACCCAAAATGGCATGGTGGTGGAATAAGGTGATGTAGCACATTAACTCAAAGCAAATTAGGCTTAATTATTTCAGCTTGTCTGGGAAGAAATTCTTGTACTAGCTCTTAGGGGTTTTTTTGGTTGGGTTTTGGGGGCTTTTCCTTTTTTTTTTTTTTCTTAAGTGGAAAGAGCAAGAGGCCAGTAATTAATCATAGAGCACATGGAAATTTCCAGGGGCTTGGAGATGATGAAGCAGGATTAGCTTTGTCGAAGTGCACTACANCTGGATTCAAAATGTAGAAGGTACCACTATATTTTAAGGACAACAGCAGAGAGCTACGTCTAGAATGTCAGAAATATTCTCTAATTTCAGCAGAGGAAAATGGAATCCAGTAAAGGAAAACTAATATGAAAAACTAATATGGATAACAAGTGACAGCTTGTTAGTTCTCATCTTTTGCAACAATAAACCAAAAATTAGACCTCATACATTATTTAGTGCATGTGATTATTTAATGGTTTCTCAACATCCACTAGGGAGACTAAAGGCACTGTTTTGCACCCATAGGTCAGAGATTAGTGTCTGTATAACACTACTTGATCTAAATCTTGACGCACTTCTTGATGTAAATACTGATAAGTAGCAGAATTCACATACTTTAAAACGCAGGAACAAGAGGAAGATACTAATACCATAACTGATTTACAGAAATGGAAGATTTGTTAATCTTTGACTTGAACACTGACTTCTATTTTCTAAGGAGACACTCACTGATGGTTAGTTTGCATAGCTTCTTTTATAGAAAAAGTATCCAGAA
>VYZR01116281.1:0-11784 GCA_013400675.1 Oxylabes madagascariensis
TCGTGGACACGTCTGTGCCCTCGGAGACACATCTGTGCCCTCGTGGACACACCTGTGCCCTCGTGGACACACCTGTGCGCTCATGGACACGTCTGTGCCCTCGTGGACACACCTGTGCCCTCGTGGACACACCTGTGGCCTCAGGACACACCTGTGGCCTCGGGGACCTCAGTGCCACCTGGCTCCCGGCCACGTGCTGAGACTGTTCCAGTTCATCACTTGTTAAAGTCATTAATTCATTAACTTCATCCTATGTAGTAGCCACAAACGCAGCCAAGGATTTCCTCGCAGGATTTCCTAGCACATCTTATTAAAATAAAGATGCCCTGACCCAAAACTCCACAGGAAAAGCAGAGAGAAAGTCGCAGACTTGCTCGTGGAGCTACCAACCATCCCATGTCCTTCAGCCACTGTGTTAAGGGAATATTTTTAATTTCCTCCAGCATGACTCTGATGGAGCTGGAGGGATTGAGCTGACGTTACCTGAATCTCTAACTGAATGTGGGAAGCCACTCAGCAGCAGCATTTTGGAGAGATCCAAGGACAAACAACACAGAAATTAATGAAGGCTGGAGAAGCTCTTTTGCTTTGCCTTTCATGAAGGTGATTGGTGCTGGGACACTTTGTCCTTCACTGCCAGCACGTTTTTGTGGCTCCAAATGCTCACAGGTAGCAGACCCTGAGCAACCTGAGAGTGCTCAGGGGATGTCTGACAGAGCTGGAGGCAGGGAGAGCTCCTGCCAAAAATCAGGGATGGGTGCAGGGATGAGTGCAGCATTCGGGGTTGGGAAGAACTGTGGGATTTGCCGGGGTCAATCAGGAGTGCTGTGCCAGCCCTGCCATTGACCTGACCTTGGGTTTGTTCATCTTCCCGCAGAGCCCTCAGAGGATGGGATTTTGTACGGGCTGGAGACATTTCCATGAGCTTCTCAGTAGTTTTAAATTGCACTCCAGAGTGAGGTAACTCCTCGTTTTTTAAGGAGTTGCCTGGCACCCTGAGATACACACCTTTTATATAAAAATAGAGATACATCCCTTTTGTGCTCTTGCAAATGATGCTGAGGCCCTCCCAAAATGTGCTGAGTTCCTTCAGCCCCCAGAGAACACTTGTGCTTTCCCTGGGAATGGAGAGGTTTAATTAAACAGGATCTCCATGTTAATTATCAGTGCTGACCACAATGCTCAGGTTTTCTCCTCAAAAAAGATGTGTGGAGGAGGTGCTGGATAACAAATTCAGTAGTGAGGCCCTGGACTGCCAAGCCAATACATGAAAACTCTTTGGAAAATTGCCTTTTTTGGAGAGAAACATGGATGCAATTGAGTTTACCAGATAGTGCCAAGTAACAGATTTCTCTTTTGCCACAGAATTTGTCATCCTGGCCTCAATTCTGGGCCAATGTGAGCTTCAAATCAGGCAGTCTGGAGACAGATTGGGGCATGGACAGTACTGATTCCTTTCAGAAGTCTGGCACTTTAAATTCATGCTGGTTTTTCCCCATGGGCTATTTTTTGGACAGTAGGAGAAATATGTAAATACTTCACATTTCTTAGCTGTGTAACACCAGTTCCTTCAAAGTTGGTTGTATTCTTTCTGATTTAAACTGTCCTATTACTGCTTTTTCTTAAAAATATATTGAAAATTATATTTTTACTGAACAGCAATGACTAACAGGTCTTGAATACATATATATATTATATAGTTTCAGAAAACAATTCTGCAGCTTTGGAGAAGAGTGGCACATTTCAAAATAGGATGGAAACTTTACAGCTGGAGCTTGGCAGCATTTTCAGCCCATTAAAATCTCCCAAGATCACCGAGATCAAGCATTGTAAAGATGTGCCAGACGATATATTAAATTTTAATCACATTTAAACATAACAATTGTCTTTAAATACGCCAGAATTAAGTTTTCAGAGTCAGCTCTTCTGGGAGATAATCACAATATGCTATTTCTTTATTACCGAGTATCAAATGAAAACCTTCATGGCTCAGTGTCCCACGATTTTGCCTCTCTGCCATGCAATATCCAGTTTTGTGCTGGAATGGATTCATTTGTATGCGATTAGGTGGGTATCGCTGTTGTACACCAAAAGTGACACAGACTCTGAGATCAGAGGGCTAGAAAAAAGACTCCTCTATTTTGGGATGTGTCTCCCTTATATACTATTTTACACAGACTAATTTGATTGGTGAAACAAACGCAAACCTCTTCAATCACATTGGTTAAACCAGAGGGACATCAAGGAAAGTCCCTCCTGTGAGAAAGAATGGATAAACATAGGTACAGTTACAAAAACATTTCTCTTGTTTACAGAAAATTGCCTGGGAAAAGAATTTCAGAAACCAAAACATCTCAGGCATTGGAAATCAGGGCTACAGGTGGGAAATAGTTTTTGCCTGGTGAGAAAAATCAACTCTGGGGAATGCATTGGAAATGCATTGGAGGTGCTTGTTCCAAGTGAGGAGAGCAAAGGTGACCGGTGAAACTCAGTGTTTTATTGTTCTTTTACTGTGTTGCACTCACTGGCAGGGAGCAGTGGGGCTGGGCAGGTCTGGTCCCTGCATGTCCAGGGGGGGTTGACACCAAATTTAGCAGTGATGCCATTGCCCTTCGTGTCTTTGGGGGCACAGTGTCCATCCAAGCAGTGACAAGCCCCTCAAAGGGACAGTGCTGTGACAAATCTTGCCTTCCTGTGAAGATTTTTGTGAATCTTATTCAGAATCTGGGCTCTTGATGCTGTTCCTTGGGCAGGACAGCTCCTGGCAGGATCCTGGGGCACGGGCACCCCCTGACCTGGGCTCATGGAATCCTGGAATTCCTATAGCTTTTTGGACTTCTCCAGAGAATGGAAAACTCATTTCTCTTCCTGCTCCACCAAGCAGAGGCAGATGCCAGTGCTTTACAGCACCTCCTTCCCCTGGGGTGCAATAATGCACATTTCCAGAGCCACTTGTGGCTGACCAGGAAGGGATGTGCAGCAGTCACTCCTCAGGGCTCACACACAGGAGTGGAAGCTGAAATTTTGCTCCAAGAATTGGGAATTGGATGGCAGAAATGCTGTGCCGTTCCAGTTCTGTCCCAAAGAGCAGGCAGAAAACCACCTGAGTGTGGTTCCTGCAAGGATTTTTGTGGGGAGGCAGCATTGGTGGCACTGGAGGAGAGTGCTGCCACTTACATCTGCAGAACCAATGAATCCTCTTAAAACAAGCTGAAATTATATTAATTTCAAAACTAATGTGCAGAGGGGCTGAAAATGAGGCAAATCTCAGCCTTTTCCTCAGCAAGGGGCTGAGGAAAAAAAGAATTCCAGCCCGATGTGTCCCACCAGTACTCAGGAAAGCAGTGCTGGTGTGTAGGAATCATTCATAATCATTCTTCCCTACATCCACATTTTGTTACATGACAAATGTTAAGTTCATCAACAAAAAATTATTGAGAAATTAACCTATCTTTCATCTATTTTGGCTGTAGAGTGCCCTGTCAAACTCAGTTAGACGAAAGAGGACCAGGTTTCTTTACTTCTTTAAGTACAAAAGAAATATAAATAAATTTTTCTTACTGTTTTTTATGCATACTTTTATACCTCTTAATAGCACTTCCAAATAAAATTTTTAAAAACTGGACAACACGAATTCTAAGAAGTTTAGTTTAAAGGAGCTGCTGATGCATTTAGAGGGAAGAAAAAATACCTGGCACCCTACAAAGGCCCATCACTGGTAAAAACGCCCATGAATGGCAATTCAGGAGTAATTGCAGTACACAGAAATTGCTTGGTATCACAGCCTGAAACTTCTCAATGCTTTTAAAAATGCAAAAATCTGAAAAATCCTGGCTGCTCTGGCTGCAGGAATGCTCTGGTGTCAATCCCTGATTACAGTTCTGTGTATTTGTACCTGAATATCCAGTGAAAAAACTCAATATTCCCATTGAATGAATTCCTGGAATGCTGCTGTGAGAAGGGCACTGAGTCCTTCCTTTTGCAGCTAAATAGTGAAAATAAATCTCCCTGAAATACTAGTGAAACAGCTTCCTAGGATTGAGCCTGAATTTCCCTTTTGAGAATAGGAGGAATAAGACCTGGAAAAGACCTACAAATAACCCTACATCAACTTGAGGGTTTAGGATAGGAGCAAACACTTTGAGAACTTAAAAAAAATCCTAAATTAGGAAAGTTAGTTTCCTAACTCACTTTTCAGAGCTGAATTCGAGACTTGAATCCCACTGCCAATCTCATGCAACTCTGAGAAATTATTCCCGATATTCTGTGGATGAGTGCTCTTCAGAACTCTGCCATTTCTGCCTGAAAATGGGGCTCAGTCTGGGAAAACCCAGATTTTCTGTTCCCTCTGCTCGCTGGATTTTCATGGCAGCGCTCCCAACCCTTCAAAGTTGTGGCTGTAAAATGAGGTGGCATCACAAATCTGAACAACAGGATGGGATTTTAAGGAGCCAAACCCACTGAGCACAACATTCCTGGCAATTAGAACATAGCTGAAAACTGTAACGTAATTTAGCTTGAGTGGAAAAAAAAACCTCCAGAGCTGGCTATTGGGTAGTAAAATGAAATTTCAGAAGAATTGTGCTTGGTTGCCTGACTTAGAAGTAACTCTCTCACACCAACTTGTTGCTGAGTGTGCTCTAAATTCAGGAGAAAAAAACTAAAAATGGAGTTACTTTTATTTAAAATCATTTGTTGTAATTCTGGGAAACTAAACCCCATCATTTCAAAAACACCATTCTGCACACGCTGAGGGGAGAAACAAAACTCAAGCTTAGAAACAAAGATGAAATAATATAAATCAGAGACCATGAAAGGCTGCCAAACTCTTAATCCTATTAATGTGCCAACTTTAATCCCAAACTTTCTCATTAAAAACTATCTCAGCAATGTGGGGTTCCTTCCACCCCGAGGAAGGGCTGTGTCCCCATGAATGGAAATCCACAATAACATCATGGATGTTGTTCTACAGGCTTTGGAGCATAAAGGGAGTGTTATTCTCCAGCTGAAATTAGGCAGATGTTGATTACCAGTCAAATGATGTGGTATCTGAGGCTGGTGAAGCAGAGAGAAATGTCTCTGGTAACACGAGGAGCAGCTGTGAAAATAAAGCTGACCTTGAACAACATTAGGAAATCAAGGAAGTTTTTAGGTGATATTTAAGTTAAAAGAATCCCACACTTCTGTTAAAAATTCACTCGTCTCCTCTATTTGAAAGTTTATAAAAATGAGATTCTAAAACTTCGCTCTCATAAATTGAATGTATTCTTCTAATTTAAAAAAAAAATAAATAAAACCACATAATCTTCTGGTTTAACAAGGAAGCCAAACCCGATCAACTCTTTCCTTCAACATGAGGAATTTTTGCATCCTGAGCCAAAAACACAGAGATGCACAAAATCCTGACCTGCCTGAGAGTCCTAATGAGCTTAAATATTGGCCTTCCACACCCTGAAAGCCTAAACTGGAAATGTAGTTTGGATGCAGAGTAGGACAGGTCTGTGTTAATAAAACCCTGCAGAGAAACCAAACTCTGGAAAGCATTTACACTGCAAATTAATATCCATATCGAATAGTAATTAGAGAATCCCCAGTATCTGCTTTATCAACTTAGAGAGTTTTCAGTCTTCAAAAGTTTCTGTGGAGTTTCAGTACAAGTCATGAAGTTTGCTGTAAGGCTTTGATTTCTCAGTTACAGATTTGATTATCTCACCACCCTTATCTTCTCATGCAACTGGAAACATCACCAAGAGTAAGAAATGCTCTTCCATACATTGCTTTCCATGGAACAAAGGGAAAATCCTGCTCCAGTTACAGTTAAATTCTCCAACAAGCTCTGTCTTTACAGATCCAAAACATGTCTGTTCAAATTGTCCAGAAAGCTCCACAATTTTCCTTTCTGATGATTTTAGAAACTGTGCTTCAGCTGATTACTGAGCTGATGATTTAGTTATTTTACAGTTATAAGCATTTATTGACGGAATGTCAAGAAACAAAAATACAAAGCAGGAAAACTAAAACTGCCTTTCTAACTAAAGATTCCTCACCTTTGGGTCCAGGAGTTGTGGAGTAAGAGTGACAATGTAGAGTTACAGATAAGAAACCCATCCTGCATACCCAGAGGAGATTTTTTCACCCTCACTCAGTACTGGGCCAGCTTTGCTGCTGCTCCATGAGTGTGTGACTTGCCAGGAAACACGCCAGCAGTTCTGTTACAGGAGCAGCCCTGATGGCTCCATTCATTGAATNTTCTAACTAAAGATTCCTCACCTTTGGGTCCAGGAGTTGTGGAGTAAGAGTGACAATGTAGAGTTACAGATAAGAAACCCATCCTGCATACCCAGAGGAGATTTTTTCACCCTCACTCAGTACTGGGCCAGCTTTGCTGCTGCTCATTCTGTTTGCATCTAGAACAAAATTTGTTCCACAGCCCCAAACATCTGAGCTGAGTTACAGTTTGGAAATGAAGCTTCTGTTTCCTGCTCTGTCCTGATGAATGATTAATTGATAGAGGAGCCATTTGCTAAAAACGTTTGCTCTTTTTCAGCTGTTTAAAGATCATTCAAAGAGCATTCAACACTGACTTGTTCTCAAAAGAGAAATAAAAATGTAGGGTTTCCACTCCCAAAAGAATCAGGATGAAGTAGCACCTCAGCAGATCCTGAAGTAAATATCTCTCTCTCTCCCAAAGTCTGAAACAATTCAAAGCTGTGCAATAATTCTGAAATCAACACCGAAAAAGGAGGGTTGCAGCCTCCTGGATGTTGAAAGCATCAAAGGCTGTGTGGGACACCTGCACTCCAAGGCTGTGACAGGAGCCACTGGAAACTTTTCCCAGATTTTTTCCCAGGGCAGTCTGTTGTACCCATCTCATTCCCCACCTGGCTGTACAATCAATAATTTGATAATTATTCCCACAATAAACTGTGGGAATTTAGGAGTCATTTTTGACCTCCCACAAACACTGCCTGAACCATTCTTCATTCAGTGCTCAGACTCCACTTCCAGCCTTTCCCTGCCCCAACACTCGGAATCTGCTGTATAAAAATTTAAAAAATTGATATTTTGAACCATTTGTAGAGGTGGTGATGGTGGCCAGCAAGTTTTGCTTAAACCGCCCCCAACAAAGCCAACTGGAGGTAAAACACTTGGACACCCATGGCAGAGGTGGTCTGGAACTGGCTGGAAGTGTCCCAGTAAATTCATAACAACCAGATTCTGAAAGATCCAATTAAATAGGAATTGATTTGCAAAAGTGAGAGTTGCCTGAGTTCAGCTCAGGCTCCTTATTGTAAATAAAGATGTGGATTCACATGGCACCAAGTTGCAAAGCAGAAACCTGAAAAGGAGTAAAAATCCGGAGAGCTTTTGCAAACACAGAGTACAAACCTTTTTCATGCAGTACAGAGCACCTCAAAATATGTGAGATGGAGCTACAGCACTAGCAGATCCTCTTCTTCTGGACTCAGATTAGAGAAAAATGAAGGCAATTGTAAGTGGGAAAAGGACAAAAAATACTGGCAATTTCATGAGAGTGCAGTTGGCAAATCCCTCAGCATGAGCAGATAAACCCAGAATATTTGCTGTTCAGGGACTTGCTTTGGAAAGATCTTAAACAGTTCAGGTTAAAGGCAATTTAGTGAGCCATGAAATCGCCCTGGTGGCACTGGCAGGGCTGGTTGCTCATGGCAGGAATGGTTCCTGCTCCCAGGGATCTGTGGAATACCCACAGACATTCCCAGAGATTTCAAATGACTGACACAGCTCCACTGCCACTCCTGTTGGAAGCCAACAAGTGCAAATCAAATACGGAAACACTCAGAAAACAAAACCTTCATTCTCCCCGGGATTATCTCTAAAATAAGCTGCTTTTAAAATAGCAGTGTGTATGTAAAGGTACACATTGGGTATTAAATTCCTTCTTTTCAAACATCATTTTATGTCAATCAGTCAGTAACTTTTGCCTAAATGAATATTTAAGTGAGAATCATTGGTGAGAATCAAAGCTTCACCATAAGCAAATATGGCAAGCAAATCTCTGACACGACTGAACAATCCAGCATATTTAGTTAAAAAAGGGCAGGGAAAGGGAGAGTGGCAATGCTGGACAATGGCACAGATGCTCTAAATTATGGAGGAAGATTTTACAACCTCTTGTACATTTTAGAGGTTTTGTGAGCAATATAAATCAGAAGCCAATAGACCATGTTTAATTTAGAATTCTGTCCAAGGTATCTATTCTACCATTTCCATCCTGTGCAGAGTTGCTTTCAGGGGGTTCATTAATTTTGGTCTGTTGTGACGAATTCTGTCCAGATTCCTCTTCTCCGAGGTTGATTATTCATTCTCCTTGCCTGCTGACTCTGTTCCCTCTCTGCAAGAAAAGTTAAGTGTCTCAGATGTCTAGTTCCCTACCTAAAGAATATTTTTGTCATATCCGTGCACTCCTGAAACCAAAGTGTTCCACACTCTTCTTGGGTTCCTTGGCAGCTCTGATAGAATTTTGTGCCATTATTCTCCTCCAAGATACCAAGAGTGGACCTTAATGTATTGGCTTCAGCTTCTGGGCCCTCCAGACTCAAAGAAAGTCCATGAAATAATGTGGTCACACCCTCTCTCCAGAGATTTTCTTGGACTCCTTGCATTGTTTTACCACAACATGACTTTAGATGGCTGCAGTAGATGGGGTTCTGCTCACAAACTCATTATTTATTTTGCTTTCTGGTTGCTCACGTTTAAATTCTTGGCCAGTTCCAGATGCCTGACTTCAAGGGGAGGCAAATCTGAGCTGCAGTGGTGTTTGCTGGCCAGGCTGTACACAGACATTCCCTTGGAGCAGCTCTCCCCATGAATTCCCTGCTGGGATTTGCAGCCTCATCTCTGGCCTCACACTGAACCCTCTGAACTCATTCACTGCCCAAACTGAAGATGGGCACTGCTGAACATCTCATTATCACACTTGTCCCCAGTCTTCTCCCACAGAATACCAATTTTAGCACTTGTGGTGACAGGGTGTTAATAAAAACCCTTCTTTCCTAATCCCACAGCAACCCCCTGAGGGAAGTCACCTTCTGACCTTTGCTTGAGAAAATTGAATGGAAAACTCTTGGCTAAGTTTTGTCCTGACTGGAGCAAAACCTGTGGCACCCCCAACACTGCACTGGGGTATTTCTAAGTGGTTTATCCCAATATTCAAATGAAAATCCTCATTATTACACCACTGATTAGTTAATGCAGCAGTTCTGGAAGCTTCCGTTCCATGACTGCAAAATAAATTAGGATATATAAAATAGGAAACATAGAGAGTGACACAGTTACTTAAATGAGGAGTTCTTAAAAATAGACAGGCACATCTTTATCAGGTGATGTAAAATTGCAAGAATTGCCACAGGTGAACTGAGAATGGATTTCTATTTTGCTGCAGCCAGCTCAGGAAGCAGAATAAAGGAAAAACAACACACCTGGAAGTAACCCCAGCCTGTCACCCCAGGGACAGGGACAGCCACTGCCACCTGGTCTGCAGAGCCCAGAGCCAGTTCAGCTCTTCTCTGCTTTATTCTAATATTATTCTAATCTATTCAGTTATGCTAGTATTCTAAATTTTATTATTCTAAATCACTGGACCTGAAAGCTTGACCTTTACAGCTTCAAACCCCTCATGTGGACTCTTCTGCTCATTCTTCTGACAAATTCTTTCAGTGCATAAACCCAAGACAGCTCAGAGCCAATGTCAGGTTCCAACCACGTTTGAGTATCCTGGGACCAGAACTGCTGCAGTGCAGGAAAGGGAAAACGGAACAAGAATTACTNAACCAAATGAAGAAGCATTCACCTGATGTAAGTTACCACTTCACTGGGAAGATACTTAAAACTTTGGAAATGACAGAAGGAAAGCCAGTACTGAATTCATTGCAAAAATCCTCATTTTCCTTTCAATTACTTCTTTAGAAAAAAAAATACGAAAGAGTCTACATATAGAGTTTTGAGGAAATAAAAGCCTTCTTCTCCCTCACCCCCCAAAATCCATCACTTTTGGACAAGAAGAGTTTTTGAACGGAGTTTGCGTAAACTCAAGGTCTCTGTGGTTGGGGCTCCAGCAGTTGTCACTGTGGGATTTTCCTTTTACCAAAATTCTGGGTGGGATCTTTTAGGAATTTGAGACATTTATGGAGCAAGTTTTAAGCTCCTGCACCCTGAAGAAGGAAAAAGTTCTGATAGATAGAGAATAGATAGATGATAAAAGCTTGAGTTAATCTTACAGCAGAAGAGTGAGCAGAAACAGCTGCATATTGCGTATGAAAAAGTGCTTTCCTTTTGGTGAAAGGACAGTTTTTTATAGAGAGAAGGTAATTTAAACATAAGGGCCTTCAAAATAATGCACATCCATATTGTGTGCCCATAGCTCTGCTACATTTCATACTGCACACTCTGACTGACGTGGTATTTCAGCAAAACACTTTTTGGAGGCTTTTTATCTCTGTTTTGGATGTCATCCTCAGTCCAACCGTGTAACAGCCACACACTTTCATTTCGGTCCCTCTCCTTGTGCCTTTTATTCCTTCTCCCTCTAAGAGCATCTAAGAACAGCTTGACTGAAGTGTCAGACATTAGAGACAGGTGGAAAGAAGTGCTCGAAAGTTACTCTTTGTATTTTAGGTAATTAAATGAAAGGGCTAAATTGAGGCTTTAAAATATAGGAGAAAAAAAAAGACCTTCATGGGTCTTGATGATAACTTTTTAGTACCTTACATCTTTTCTTGTCAACACAGGTTTTGAAGCCTCATTTCAAGGTTTTTGTAGCAAAGCTGATTGTGATTATAAACTTGTGGGGTAGGAACTAAATTTTCTTGATTTCTTGAGAGGAAGACTACTTAGAAGAGATGGAGATCACATTTCTACTCAGAGAGCTATGGTGCAGCCTGTAAAAAACCTGGAATGAACTGGAGGCACAACTGAAACAGAGATTCTTCCTCAATATGCCTGTATCTACTTATCTACTTACCTATTTATCTATTTGTCTATTTATCTATTTGTCTATTTATCTATTTGTCTATAATTTTTTTTGTATTTTTAAAACAACAATGTACAAAAGGATTTATATATAATATATAATTTCTTGTTCTCATGTCCAGCAGTATCTTAAATATCTTCCTAGATTATTATTTTTCACTATGCAGTTGTTGGTACTTAGCAGATGGTGGAGGAAAAGACCTCATTTGTTCATCAGATTTTTACCTTCTCCTTTACCTCCTGCTTCTTAGGATTATAAAGTTACTGGGGAGTAAACTCCAACTTGTTTTCCTTTTTGAAGGAACAGTAAAATTGATTATTTTAGCTGAATAAAGTTGCCTGTCTTCAAACACTCGAACTGTGAAAAGTAGCTTGAGAATAATCTCACCATTTAAGTCCAGTAATATTATATAAAATATTAAATGCTGTAATACAGAATGTATTATTTAGTAATACCAACTTGAGACAATGAGAGTAATTCGTCACTCAACAGTTTCCCCTCAGTTACTGCCTTAGCAGTAACTCAGAGTCTAAAAAGGACACTACTTTTAGTGAATATATGAATTTCAGTGGACAAAGTGCAAAGATTTGGTTTATCCAGACTCCATCCATATCTGTGCCTTGGATTGGGCCCTGCAGTGACTGCTCAGTTCTTTGTATCTTCCCTCCCTTCACATTTCATTGTTTTTGTCCCTGTGGTGGAGTTAAATCAATCTCATGGCAGGGAATTTCCTCAGAATAAGGAAATGTACCCAGAGTAAAACCAGCTCCTCA
>VYZR01116281.1:14476-49494 GCA_013400675.1 Oxylabes madagascariensis
CTGCTGCAGTGGCCATCCAGAATGGAGCAAAAATGGGCTTTCACTAATTTGGGGGGCTAAAATCCCCAGAAGAATTTTGGCCATGCACCGTGTTCTTAGAACCACAGTGCCAAAGAGTCCGGGTGTATTTTAAACATCACACCCAAGAGAGATGCATCACAAACAACAAGAGGGGAAAAGCATCCATTTCTTCTTTGATAAAATCTCCTACTCTCCTTGACTAAAGAACAGAAAAATTAAGTACATCCAAACAGGAAGTAATTGATTTCTACAGGTTAACACAACTAATGGGGTGCTCTGTTAAGCCTCAGAAGAGTGAATATGAGATTATTCTTCTAATTTCATGCATGAAATCAATGCTTTCATCTTCCCTGGCACAGGCTTTCAGGAGCTTACTTCAAGTCTATTTATTTGATCAACAATTCTGTCATCAACAGAAGCGTCCCTTTCCTCTGCTCTCTGATTATAATGATGGGTATTTTGTCAAATTTTAGGGGATTCAAGTCTTTCAGAGATTTTGATGGACATTTTTTGTCAAAACTGAGTGGTAACATCACTCAGGTTTCCAGATTCTTGGGAATTCAGATTTATGTCACAGACAGCCCACTGACTTTTGTTTTCAGGAGCTCAGCTGGTGTTCTTACGGTAAAATCTTTAAAACCTACTTGTAGCTGAAGTGTCAAAACAATGCTAAAATCTATCAATATAATGTTCATTTTGGCTTGTAAAATTGGGCATCTGCTCATTTGCATTTAAATCTCTCTCTCTCTCTCTCTCTTTCAGTGATCCGAGCAAAAATATCCAGTGAAAAGGTGGTTCCTGCCAGTGATGACCCCCTTGATACTCACAAAATGATCCGGTATGAAATCAAACAAATAAAGGTACATGAAATCACTCAGCTTTTTTGAAGTTCAATGCTGATAACCTCTGCCTATTTCAGCCCCAAATAATTTAGCCCCAAATGCTGGGAAAGCTGGAAAAGGCTCCAGCTGCCCCCACAGTCAGGCCCAGATGAACTACACAGAATAAATCACAGGAGGGATTTAAAGAAGGGAAAGAAAAAAAGAAAAGGAAAGGAAGCTGTCCTGACATTCAGGGTTTTTTTTGCTAAATGATGATATTTTGATGAAGGATTTTGTTATTCATAATTTTGAAGGTGCCACAAAGTGCACTTCATTCTGTGAGTGGGGTCAGTGCATCCGGTTTTGGGCGATTCCTGATCACCTGTGCCCTGGTGGTGTGGCAGCTCTGCACGAGCCAAACTTCCCAAACAGAGGGGAGCATTTCCAGCTGAGAGAGCAAACCCTTTGTTCATTGTGAACAGGGATATTCTCAGGGCCAGGAGCCCTCATATCCACATAAACAAAAATCCATTTGTGAGAACACTGCTGGGGAAGCAATCACCCAAAGACACGGATTCAGAATCTCACAGGATGTTCCCACTCGTCGTTCAGCTCCAGCAAGGAGATATATTCATTAATACAATTTAAGAAGACAGCTCTTGAGCACATTGAAGTCACTGTCAAACTCTCACTGATGTTAAAATTATCTTGATTTACCTTTTTCTGGAATACACAAGAAGTAGGTAACCTCTCTAAATTAAAATGTGGGAGTGTGCACAGGTGGGGTGGGTTGGTTGGTTTTCAAGGTAGTTTCATCTCTCATTTTTCACTGAATATTATTTTATAATTTTGCACTTTTGCACTCACTGGGAGCACTTAAGAAGATCGTTATGCGTGGCTACATGCTTTCAAAAAAACATGCAGTCATTCAAGTTGTATCCACTGATACAATCCCCTCCCAGGAGTTTAAGTGGAAGAATCTTTGGTAAACAAGAACATCTCCAAGTATTCCCAAGGATGGGTATCACACATGACTTCTGTTAAGGTTTTATAGCAATTTCAACAAGCCAGTCTCTACCTTGCTAAAACAAATCCCAAAGCTCGTCACCATCTGCCACTTGCTGTCTTCTTAAATGTTAAGGATATATTCAAATGTTTCTGTACAGAAATAAGCACATCAATGCCAGAGAATTCCCTTTCCTCCCACTGGCACTTTAACGTTCTGCTGCTACTCTGCAGCACTTCAGGAACCTGATAGAAATGCAAATCATCTTATACCTTAGCACAAACAAGAAGTATGAGAAGTCTAATCTGAGTGGTTGTTTTCAGCCTATAGTCCCATTCTTGAGTACACTGAAATCTCCGAAATATATTTGTGTATTGAAGATGCTTTGGAGTTTCTCCCTTATTTTCACCAGTGGAGGCCTGTTCAAAACTCAGGCAGCAGGAAGAGGTGTTTATTTAATTCCACTCAGGTTCAGAGGGCAAGTCAGCCAGGCCTGGACAAAGCAGAGATGTGGTTTTTAATAAAAGATGCTCTACATCATCACACACAAGCTTAGACTGACAAGAGAAGGGTTGGGATAACCCCCATCCCTCACATCCTTCCTTCTGACCAGACAGAGCTCAGCACCAAACCCTCCCCTGCCCCAGGGAGGGAGGGATTTTAGGAAGGAAAGGATTTTCCTTGGAAAACAGGAGCTCTGTGACCTGCCTGCCTGTGGGGTCACCTCTGCACCCAGTGTGGCACCAAAATAAACCCAGCAAGGTGACGGTGCCTGAGAAACCCCACAGGAGGGACAGAGAGGGAGCAACCTGTGACACCCAAAGGACATAACTGAGGTAAAAATTAAACATGCTGAGTGAGCAATCACGCGGTTTGCTGAGTAGCTGAGGACAGAGCAATGGTCACACCGTGACTCACCTCAGGTGACGGTGTTTTAAAGTATTTAACCCCACTGTGCGTGGGAAAGGTGAGGACGTTCTCTGCTCACCATTCCAACCTTCTCCCAAGTGCTGGGATGGTTTCTCCTGCTGCCCTGCAGTGCCACAACCTTCAGGGTCCTTTGGATGCCCAGGGGCTCTGGGTAATCCAGGCCAGGGTGGGTTCAAGGCCAAGAATTTGCTTTATAAAAAACAGCAAGGAAGCACAGACTCTCCAATCATCTCTTTTGAGCTATAAAATGCATCAACAACTATCTGCAAAAATTCACAAAAATTATCACCTCAGTGTGAGTTTTGGGGAGGGCTTTTAGACCACTCATGTATTCACACTTTCCTCGTCAATTCTCCCCTCTTAGAAAGGGAACACAGAACCCTTGGAGGTTTTGTTGGACTGTAACATTCAGCACAACGCTGCTGTTTCTCTGCCCTACTGCTTTCAGGGCTGTTGAGCTGTTCCATTAATGCGATGGCTTAAATTCTGTTTCTCTCATTTTAAATCCAGTGCATCAGGCTTAGCATTAAAACGTTGCTATTCTAGACAGAAATATTAGATATCATTTTGATATTCATTTTCAGAAACTAAAAAAAAAATAACAAGGGGCTATTCATTTCATCGGGATGGGTTGGCATGTCAAGAAGCCATAAACGTCTTCAATTACTGTCCTTTCCTTCCAATATTTACAGCATTATAGTAAAGAGAGAAGATAATATGTGATTTATATGCAATTGAATATTTCTTCGTGACATTTTTGTAACTGACTTGGTCATCACACACTCTAAAATCTAAAGCCATGTGCTGGTGCTGGTTCCACCCCTCAGGAGGACAGGGACAGTGTCCACATAGACTTCAGCAGCAGGTTCACATCTCTGTAAGCCCCAAATTCTCACCCTATTTCCTATTTTCCTATTTCCTATTTCAGTAAAGTCCCACCAGGAGCTCAGGTGAACCTGGACCATGCATCAAAGCAGAACCAAATCTGACCACCTTATTCCTCTACAGAGAAATATCCACACTTTTAGGAGAAGGGAGAATATGATTGAGAGGATTAAATATGATTTACTGAGTTAAACACAAGATTATAATCTTTAGAAATGACTGTAGCAGTTATATAGGTCAAAACCAGAGCTAAGTCAGACAGTCATTTCAAAAATCCCCAACCAAGCAACCAAAAAACCTGCAATAAAACAAACACTAAACTCATTTAAATATTAACCATATCTCCCTTATGCATTGCTATGGATATTTAGGGGGTTTATAGCTAAATCAAGGTGTGTTGTCTGCACAAAGCCTCCAAAGTTGAGATCAAAGGCTGAGATATCCATGGAAAAGCTTTTCCCTACAGCACCCTGAAGGTTTCTGAATGTGGAGAGAGCTTGAGGCCAAGGAGCTCACATGGTAGCCCTGTACCAGACACATTTCCCTCATCACTGGGAGGTTTTCTGTGATTCCCACTGCTGCTCTGCACAGAGTGCCAGTTTGTGTTGTGTTTTGCTCTGGCTGGGCCTGTTTGTATTTTTCTCCTCCACGGTATTTCAAATCCCAGCTCATATTTTTGGACCGACCGCGTGGTGACAACAACGTTGGCTCCTTTCCCCCCCTCCATAAACAAGGCTTCAGAAAAACCAACATATGACAGAGTACTTTCTAGTGGCCTGTGCTATTTCGGTCTCCTGGGAGGGCTTGAGGAACACAAACACATTTTCCAGTGACACCAGCTGCGGCTGGGAGGGCCGTGAGCCCCTGCCATTGTCCCCAGCTGTCAACACGTGGCATGATGTCAGCGGGCACACGAGGTGACGACAGGCACTCAGCAGCACCTTCTGCTCCCTCCTCGCTGTGCTGGGACACAGCTAAGCTTGTTTGCATCTTTTCGTGGCTCGTTTTTGATTTCTTTTCGGGGTTGAAGCTGCTGGTTAAGGGGCAGCCAGACTGAAAAGAGCTTTGATCCCAAAGCTCTCCATTTTGGGGGCTGCAGGGTGTAAATCCTAAGGGCTGGGTCACATTTTCCAACTTTGATTTGAGAAGGTCCCACTGGTGAGGATTTTGGATGTGGAAAACCACTTTGCTTTAGTGACCAAATATGAAAACAACGCTCAGGAAACGCTCAGCTCCTCAGCATGCTCGATGTCCCAGGAGAGCCCAAGAGCTACAGTGACCAAGAGAAAATTCCCCAGGGGAATGCACTGAGAAATATTTGCATTGTGGTCCAGGTGAATGCTGTCTCTGCATTGCTCCTTGAATGGAAGGTGCCAGTAGAACAGAAATTGAAGAGAAAGTTTTAGCAGTCCATTAAATACACTGGAAAAGCACATTTTAAAAGCTGTAATTTAAAAAAATTAAAGCCTACTTAATTTCCTCCTGAAACCCTTGGATGTATTTCATTAAGTGTAGAGAACAAGTCCAGTCTTTGGTGTTTTCTCACGTTAATTCAGACTTTGGAGCCTTCTTTAAAGAGACTCACCCTGTATCTCTTCCAGCTCTTGTTTGCAACTGTTTTTTCTTGCTTGTTTTCCACTACTGACTCTCTGTTTCTGATCATTTTCAGATGTTTAAAGGATTTGAAAAGCTCAAAGATGTCCAGTATGTCTACACCCCTTTTGATTCATCACTCTGTGGAGTGAAGCTAGAAGCCAACAACAAAAAACAGTATCTTCTAACAGGTAAAATGGAGAAAAATTAATGTTCCTGGAAATTCAGGAGTAGCTGCTTAGAGTGAATTTGCTAAAATATGCTAAAAAGGATGCATTTATGTACTGAACACAAACACAATGGGATGTAAGAGTTGTGTTCAGCTGTAGTTATAGTGTGATCTTATATGTTTTCCACCCTTCCTCTAGCACTCTTAGAGTAGTTCCAAAGGAGGTGAAGGTCAATATAATCCATAAATAGAAGGAGTTTTGATTCAGTATTTGCCATTATTATTTGATTAAAACCAACAGTACTGGTTTTCCCAGGAATGCAAAGGTGCATAATAAGAAAAGAGGTGCCCGTGTGTCTGCAGGTCTGGGGTTCCAAGTAACTAGAGATTTTTCTAGACGCTCGTAAAATCCAGTTTAACTGCATTTGCATCCCCCCCCTGCTGGTAGATTATCAGCATCTTTAGAAAAATATCCTTCTTCAGTCTTTTACATCCATACAGCATGCAATGAGGAGAATATTCTCTCTGTTATAGTCAAAATAATTTTCAAAATTTTAAAGTATGACTAATTTGGTGCAATTAGTTAAAAACTGAAGGTGTTCTTACACTTCTAATATTCAGGCAACACTTTCATTGCTTTGATTATTTTGCGTTTTCCATGCTGCAGGCCAAATTTTAAGTGATGGCAAAGTGCTGATCCACTTGTGCAACTACATTGAGCCGTGGGATGATTTGTCCTTGTCTCAGAAGAAGAGCCTGAACCAGAGGTACCAGATGGGCTGTGGCTGCAAGGTGAGTGCAGAGCAGATAAATGCCAATAAACACCATTTATTCCCATTGTTGAGAACAAACCCCAGCAGAAGGAGGCTGCAGGGTACTGAAGGAGCTCTTTGCCCCCAGATCACCACGTGCTACATGGTGCCCTGCTCCATCACGGCCCCCAACGAGTGCCTGTGGACGGACTGGCTGATCGAGAGGAGGCTCTACGGGCACCAGGCCAGGCACTACGCCTGCATCAAGAGGAGTGACGGCACCTGCAGCTGGTACCGAGGGGGGCCTCCCCCCAAGAAGGAGTTCATCGACATCAGCGAGCCTTGAGGCGCTCCCTTCTCCCAAAACCACGGCCCTGGGAGGCTCGTTCCACCCGACCCTGCACGCTCACAGCTTTGAACTGCCGTGTTACCTTGCTTAGAAAACAAACTCCAGTTTGCCCCCAGAGGGGCTGTGGGGTTGGCACCGGTGCAGGACAAGGGACAAACCTCCTGGAGGTACCCCCTGTGCTCTGTCCTGTTCTGCACAGAGGGCTGGCAATGTCCNGAGTGCAGAGCAGATAAATGTCAATAAACATCATTTATCTGTATTTTTGAGAATAATCCCCAGTTCAGAGGAAGCTGCAAGGTGAGTGCAGAGCAGAGCAATGCCTGTTGTCTTGCGCACCATCTGCTTGCGTTTTTGAGAATAAACGCCTGTTCAGAGGAAGCTGCAAGGTGAGTGCAGGGCTGATAAATGTTAATAAACCCTGTTTATTCCCATTTTTGAGAATAAACCCCGGTTCAGAGGAAGCTTCAAGGTGAGTGCAGAGCAGATAAATGTCAATAAACATCGTTTATTCTCATTTTTGAGAATAAACCCCGGTTCAGAGGAAGCTTCAAGGTGAGTGCAGAGCAGATAAATGTCAATAAACGCCGTTTATTCCTGGTTTTGAGAATAAACCCCGGTTCAGAGGAAGCTGCAAGGTGAGTGCAGAGCAGATGAATGTCAATAAACGCCGTTTATTCCTGGTTTTGAGAATAAACCCCAGTTCAGAGGAGGCTGCAAGGTGAGTGCAGAGCAGATAAATGCCAATAAACACCATTTATTCCCATTGTTGAGAACAAACCCCAGCAGAAGGAGGCTGCAGGGTACTGAAGGAGCTCTTTGCCCCCAGATCACCACGTGCTACATGGTGCCCTGCTCCATCACGGCCCCCAACGAGTGCCTGTGGACGGACTGGCTGATCGAGAGGAGGCTCTACGGGCACCAGGCCAGGCACTACGCCTGCATCAAGAGGAGTGACGGCACCTGCAGCTGGTACCGAGGGGGGCCTCCCCCCAAGAAGGAGTTCATCGACATCAGCGAGCCTTGAGGCGCTCCCTTCTCCCAAAACCACGGCCCTGGGAGGCTCGTTCCACCCGACCCTGCACGCTCACAGCTTTGAACTGCCGTGTTACCTTGCTTAGAAAACAAACTCCAGTTTGCCCCCAGAGGGGCTGTGGGGTTGGCACCGGTGCAGGACAAGGGACAAACCTCCTGGAGGTACCCCCTGTGCTCTGTCCTGTTCTGCACAGAGGGCTGGCAATGTCCTCCGAGGCGTAACAAGTTCCCTTTTTTTGCCAATATGAATGTACAAGAAAAAAAGAGTTGCCAGAATTTTGCCCCCCCCCCCCGTTTGATAACCTGCAGATTAAGGGCTCCCCCTGTTTTGTTCCAAATCTTTCCAATGAACTACAGAATGTTTTATAGAACTATTTTTTTTTCCTGTATGGAAGACTTGGATACGAAAGAATTATTGTACAGTGTATATGTAAAGTATTATAACAATGTGCTATTAAAAACAAGAAAAAAGATTCACAAACATTTCCTTATCTGTCAAAACGAGTTGAACACTTCTGTGATTAAAACAATCTGTGCTCCACATTTTGTACGTTCCTTATGTCACAGCTTCCTTCATCCACAGAGTTGTAACTTCCATTGATAACTAAATTGAGAAACAGCCTTGGTAATCAAAACCCCCTTCCCAAGCCAGCATTCCTATGGACGAACCACAGCTTGCTGAAGGAAAAGCCAGATTTTTTATCCATGGGTTAAAGCATTAATCCATGGATTTAAGCATTCCATGGAACGAATTCCAAGCCTAAATGATGGCAGGCTAAAACTGCTCAGAACTGCAAACACCATGTCCATCCTCAGGGCGGGTGCAGCCCCTAACACCTGCCTAAATACACCACCAAGTATTTGTACCCCAGCACTGTTAGAACTTTAGAAACTCCTGCGAAAATACATGCAATAAATATTGCATCACTTACCCTGCAATGATTTCTGGAAGCTTTCAGGTATTTGACCCTGTTTAATAGGATTTAATTGTTTTTCATTCAAAAAAACACCCACCATACTCTGTCAGTGAATTTGGCAACTTGTGAACTCCAGTTAGAGAAGGGTTACAACACATTTTGCCTGTAAATTTTTCAGTGTCTTAACTTTCCTGAATTGATGACTGGAGTTAGTAAGTAATCAATACCATTTGTAGCATTTGTCTCCAAATCCATTTGGATGGGATGGTGCCTTCTGGATCACACTCTGCAGCAAGCAGATGTTTTCTGCTTTTTAACTCACCAGAGCTCTGTTCCTATTTCAGTTTTACATTAATTAGACCTTAAACTCAACTCACCCAGCCCAGATTGCTTTTTCTGCCCACCTTGCACAAAGAAGTGCTTTCTCTGATATTTATGGACAGACTGTAATACAAATTCCATGCCACAATTAGTTTTAAAAACATTTTCTATTTGTTCTGCTATAAAATATCCCACAAGAGGTGTTTCATAGTTAAGATCTGTCTACTTTGATTTCTGGCTGAGCAGAAGTCTGCCCAAACTTCCCACAATGGATGGCACAAAGATTTTTTTTAATCCCCTCATATCAATAAATGTGGCAAGAAAAGCTTTACAAAAATTAGAATGAGATTTTATTTTCCCTGAAGAAGATTCTCAAAAGGCTTGACTTCAATGTGGCATTCTGAATATGTTATTTCAATATCAGGATTTTTATTGTGGTGGCATTGATACCTTATCAACAGCAGATTCTTTTTACTTCTTGAAACTGTGTTTGTGTCACATGAGAGGGTAGAGCAGAAATACAGCCTGGCACAACATTCGACTTTAAGTTGAAAATGGCTCACGTGACTTTTGATAAGAGTAGGGAGAAGAAGAGAGAAGGCAGTCTGTACAGGTGAATGGGGGAAAAAAAAATCACCACCTGGAACATTGCTGGTGTTTCCTCCATGTTCCAGTTAAGTTTTAATTAAACTGTTCAGCAATTACATTGAAAAAAAGCCATGTTGTTTTTGCAGAGAACAGAAGAGGTGGGAAAGCAGTGGAATAAAGGGAGCTAATTACTGAGGGAAAGGCTGTAGATATGACTCAACCAGCAATGAGTTCAAAAGCCTCACAGCATTTTTTGTAATCAGTCTGGGATGAATGTTTCTGTTTCAAAAAGTGTTTCATTAAAGGAGCTCCATTTTTTCACAAAAGAATGGCATCTTTCTTTATTTGCCTTGTGTTGCCTAAAGCCTCGGCACAAACGATCAGCAGAGGATGAAAGGAGCACCTCTGGCATGCTCAGCTGACCCTCAATTCCCAGAGATTTGGGGTTTTTTCCCCCTCCCCACGTCCCCCCTGAGCTAGTTTGCACTGGAGGTGGGGGACAGCTCCAGGTTTGCATTTGGAGAATAAAAAGGGAAGGAGAAAAAGCAAGAGGAACACCAAAAGCATACTTTAAACTGTCATTGCCAGATTCTGCATCAACAAATGCAAACGAAGCCAGCTGCTGATAAAAAGTGTTGAAACCCCAAAACAAAATAATATGATGTGATTTCAGTGCAGCATCAGAAGGCTCTGATTTCCAGATCATCTTACAACCCACTCCAGAAATTCAAACAAAATGTTGCCTGATAATTTCCCAAGGCACAAAGTTCCAGAAACTTTCTTGAGGAGGAATAAAACCAAACGAAGGAGTGTCATCACAGGCAGCTATTGCAGCAGTTCTGGGAGGCAATGCAATACCCAAATGGATTCGTTTTCTCGAGACTAACATTCATTACCAGAGATATATGTAAAAAAAAATTACTTGGCTGTGGAGAACAACATCCAAAACGTTCAAACAAAAGAGAAATAACTTATGAATTCTGATTTTAATGAGCAATGTAGAGGAATGAAGACAGGGAAAACAGCCCACAGGGTTGCTACACTCAGAAAAATATGCCATATAAACTTATAAGTCTGACACATTAGCTCTTGCCCCAAAATGAAATGTTCTTTGTTTCTATGGACTGCAGTTTAGCAATGCACCAAAAGTCCTGCTTCTTTCAATAAAATTACAGCCAATCTCAAGTTGGAAGGATCCCTTAAGGGTCATTGTGTCCCACTCCCTGCCCCTCACTGCCTAAAACCAAACCACACCCTAAAACCATCATCCAGGTGCTCCTTGGACTCTGCCAGGCTCGCCTGTGTTATGTTTCTGTCAGTAAAGCCCTGGGAATCAGTGTTAGCTCAGGCACCTGAAGATCACAAGTCACAACCACTCTGATTTTGGCTGAGTTCAAAGCCCGCAGTGCCCAGTGCATCATCTCCAAAGACAACGCTCAACACACCAGAAGGACTGGAGGGAAAACAAACCATGAAAGTGACACCTGCACTTTCAGAACTGTGCAGTGTCTCTGGAAGCATTTTACCTCCCCAAGATCTGCAGCTGGGCAGCTGAAAAATCCCCACTTCCCATCTAAGCACCTTCCAGCTCACCATCATAGGGATTTCAAGTGGTCACCCTGTCCCACCCCACCCTGAAAGCTGCCAAAATGGCTTTTGGAGCAGGCAGTAGATGGGAAAAGGGAACTGCGTGTCCCAGCCCCTGTTTTACGGGCACAGAAAGCAGATTTAGCACTGCTGCTTGCACCTACCATCTCCTTGTGGTTCGGGTAGAACGTCTGCTCGATTAGAGGGAACTTCTCTGGGCCCAAAGTTTTGTAGACAGACACCAGCTGGGCAAACTGCAAAAAAGAAAGGCAGAATAAAGCAGAAAGCTCAGGAGAGAAACCACACCGTGCCTAAATGAGCTCATACTGACATTTTGCTTCTTGTCTTGGGGAGTTTGATAAACCAAACAGATCCAGGGGTGCAGCCCACAGATCCCCTCTCCTCCCCCTCACATCCCCCCTTAATCCACCCCAGCTGTGACTGCGTGTACAGATCAACCAGAAGAACACCTTGAAAAGTGAAGCCCTCACAGGTACAGAAAATTCAATACATGGGAATACTGGATTTCAGATATCACTTTGTCTGTATGTTTGCAGGCGGTTCTGTGATGATAAAATCATTATAATTTTACCTTTTCTGTCATCTTAAACCTAAAGCTCAGGCATATTTATCATTTATTTAGTGGCTTGCACCCCCCCTGACATTGATCTGGCAGTGTTGGCAAAGAGATAAAAGTAATTGTGTCACACTAACAGGTCAGGTGAGGAAAAACAGCAGGGTCATCTCCCAGGCTGCAGCCATGAGCCATTCCCACATGGCCATCCTTGGGTGGGGGCAGTTTAAACTGCTCCATGTTACCCCATTCCTACTCATGTTCTTTATGAAATATTCTCATATAACACGTGGCCATCCTTGCACCACCACCAAAGACGGGGATGATTTAAACTGCTCCATGTTACCCCATTTATTTCATGTTTTTATAGAATATTCTGATATAACACATGGCCATCCTTGCACCACCACCAAAGACGGGGATGATTTAAACTGCTCCATGTTACCCCATTGCTACTCATGTTCTTTATAGAATATTCTTACATAATATTAATTTAATGCTCCTGCTACATGTCCTGCCTACCTGTACTCTGGACTGCAGCAGCTTCACACAGAACATTTTCACGTAAAACAAGAGAATTCTTTATCAAACAGAGATGGATTTGGGGCTGTTCCTTCTCTGTCCTGAGCAGATAAACTCTCCCCTGGTAACAGTTGGAAAACTGAGCCACCCCTGAGGCCGGGCTGAGGTTTCCAGGGAGCAGGAGGGCTCTGGCAGCCAAGGGCAGGAGTTGTTCCAGGACTCCAAAGCTCTGGCCCGGCCGTGCCTGTGATGTGTTCAGCTGTCCCCGTGCCAGCGTGGGACATAAACAACTCAGCACAACACTTTGAATGGTGGGATTTGCTGGTTGCAAACAGCACAAAAAGCACGGAACAATAGAACTCTGTCCATAATGCAGATAAAATACCTACTCTGAGGAGAGGCTCAGGGGGCAGGGAGAGCAAAAACTGTTTGAAGGGGGAGAAAAAAACCCCATGAAAGCTTTGCTTGCATTTCCAGCTGGCAGAGAGGACTTGTTTAATTTAGTGGTGTTTACTTAGGTTTGGTAAAATACATCTTTAAATTCAGAAGGCCAGTGGAAAATACCTTCATGATGAGCAGTCTTCACCAAAAGCCTAAGAAATTGTAGTTGGGGTGTGTGCTGTGCAAATCAGGCCTCAAGGAAAGGAAATATTATCACAGCTACCAAAATAAGGTGGTTTGTGAATAGGATTCCTGACAACTTACTCAATATTTCAGTTCTGATCCAAGAGGAAAACTCCACAAGAAAATACTTACTATTAAATACATGATTTCTTACCAAGCAATTGTTAGGTTAAAATAAATCTATTTACCTATCTTTAAGTAAAGACCTCCAAATTAAAATTAAAATCACATGACTGTGTTTCCTGTGATTCTTTCCTTACTTTCTTTTCCATTTTCACTGGAAGGGAGCAAAAGACACTGAGAAAATGGCATTTTTTTTGTTGGGGTTGTGGCACTCATGCAAGAGGTAAGAAAGCTGTGATTGAGATTAATTGCTTGCAAATATTTGTTTACTTAAAATAAAATAGTACCAACCACAGATAACAGACATGTATCACTCCAAAGTATCCTCTAATCCAGCAATTAAACTGGATTAGGAAATAGCAGGTAAGGGAAAGCAGGTTTCAGTTTTTGAGGCAAAGGAGAAAAATCTCTCAAATTGCCACAGCTGGGGGAACGATTTATCCTTTACCCTGCTGAGGTGCTGCTTCACCTCTGTGTCTACAAATCTGGGGATCTCTTGTCAATCATTTCTCCTCCAAAATGCAACCCGATAAATTCAGCCCCAATTCACAGAAGATTTCAGAATTTTAAATGTACATCCATGAACTGCCCTAAATATTTGTTATTTTCCCTGATTGCTGCTGGGCTATTAATAAAGAAGAATTTAATTTAAGTTTTGATGACCTTCTATCATTTTTTTAAGTGGGATCTGGACTATATTTTTTTATGTTTTCCTTTTCACCAGCCAAAGCAAATGAACTCCAGTCCTGGTGCAGGAGCATCATCTTTTTAGATGATAAATTACTGAATTATCTAATCCAAAGTCAAATGTTTACAGACATGGGATGTTCATGAAGTAGGAAATACTAACAGAGCCACTGAAGTATTTTATATGGAAATCAAAACCCATAATCATCTAAAAATCTCCCAACTCCCAGAGCTTAGTATTTCAGCAAAAGTAATTTCTACATTTTAAGAAAAAACCAAGAAAGTGGAAAAAAGTTCTCAGTTTAACAAGCTGAATTTACTTCTCATTTTTCAGTTTTGCATCTTATTTTCAGTCAGAAAGGGATATCCTTAGGTAGATGTGTTTACAGTTTGCAGATTATTATTTTAAAAGGAAAATGGTTGGGTTTTGTAGCATTTGTTGCAAAGTCACCTCTTTTCTTGTCAGGATAAAATCCTTCCACACCCAGGCCAGGATCGATCCTTTATAAGAGACCAGGACAGCGACAGCTGTGCTTTTTCTCCTCTCCAACAAGGTGTGACACAGACGAAATATTTAGTCAAAAAAACCACTTATTCCCTTTGATTTCATAACAAATCTTTTGAGGCTTTCACCACCCCAAGACTGGAACTCTAAATGTGACTGCACAGATTGTGCTGTAACCAAACAGGAGTTACCAAAAATCCCTTTGCTATCTCCACAAAGAGTCGGATAATTACTTTGCTCATCACTCTCGAGGAGTTATAGTGTGCTTAATTCCATCTATGCCATCTCTGAGAGGCTTGGGTTTGTTCCTGAGCCAACCACACCAACTTCTCCCTCGAAGATAATCAGATATGATATTTAAAACTAATTACTGCAGATGGTGCTACCTTTAATTCCGGAAAGCCACTAATCCCTCTTGCCAGGCTGAAGGATTTGTAGCACTGCCCATTCCAGCGGGGAATTTCCTGGGATGTTGAGCAGGATTTTAACTCAAGGAATTGCATCTCCTTTGCCTGTTCCCTGCTCAGGCAGGACCCCTGGGCTGGGGGTTTTACTGAACCCTTTCTGTCAGAGATTTCCCTCTTTTGAGGGTTCATTACCCGGCCTCTTTGAGAGCTGAGAACTCCAACTGACCATCTAGGGCTTCGTGGGAACTAAAACAACACCCAAATTCTCTGGATAGTCTGTTACACCCACCCAGAGGAGCTGGCATTCTCTAGGAGCAGAGAAATGGGCAAACTTGGGTGGGTGAACACTTCTTCAATCTGTCACAAAAAAAATCACTTTCAGCTGAGATTTGACTCATCTCTGGCTGCTCTAAGGTGTGGGCTCATCTTAAGAGTGCAGAAATTCCATGAATTACCAGTTCACCTGTGGATGTCCATCTGTAAACTTGTCGCTTTCCAAATGCATTAAGGAGGATTGGAATTCGTGAGTGAAATTCCTGAAGTAAAATTTTCTCATTTTCCAGTGTGATCTCAGTGTTCACCACGGATAGAGGCCTCTGCAGTGGGATTTTCCCTTTCCATGCACAAAGGGAAGGTCCCTTTGCCCCACAGTGACCTGCACAGGGCCCCTGGAGGATCTGCAGCTTTGGAAAGCTGAAAGATGAGCTGGTTTGCCTTACGGGATGGTTATGTTACAATTTTAGGGATTTAACAAGGTAAATGACACGTTGATTTCTTCATCCCTTCAGATAGCACCAGGAAAACTGACCTGGAGTCCCTTTTCAGGCTGAAATGTACCTTTCTAGGCTGAAATATCCATTTTAAGGCTGAAATGTCCATTTTCAGGTTGAGGCTCAGAAAACCTGGCTGGTCATTCTGTAGAGGCTGGATTATCTTGTGAGATTGAGAGATGTTCAAAAGCACAGAGCACAAACAGGGGTCCTTGGAGGCCAACAAACTGAGACACAAACATTTGAGATCCCTCAGAGGGAGGAGGAATGAAGCACTTGTGTGGAAAGGGCTGGAAGGATACATTTGACACATGTTCTCTGTGGGCGTCAATCAGCTTCGGCCAAGATTTTTCGGTGTATCTGCATTTTAAACATCGTGTCTTTATTTTAATATTGTATTACTGTATTTTTAATACTATTATTACCTGAGAAGCATCTGAGTTACCTTTTCGTGCTCTCCATGTGCTTCTTTGTTGAGATTGGTCCACATCTTCTCTCTTACACTTTAGCAAACACTGAATGCTTTTCCAGAAAGCTAAGTTCACACACATCTTGATCCCCCCTAGGAGAATGGAGGGGAGCAGACCTTTGACTGATGTCCTCCCCTGTCAGCAGGAGCTGACAGACAGCTCCATGCAAGCGTTCAAACTCCCAAAGTCAGTCCAGACCTTGGCATGACCACTGAAAGGTGAAACAGCACCCACAGATCAGTTTGGGCACACCAGCAGAACACAGTGAAGTTGGGGACTGGCAGCAGAGCTCGGTGTTCCCCCCATGGTTTTCCAGCAGCACCCAAAGCCAAAGGCTACACCTTTGGTGTAGCCCTGGTCAGGCCCTGTCCTGCCCAAGGTGTACCCTAAAGGCCTTTCAATAAATCCCTGCTTTATTCTCTGGCTCTGTGCAGTCTCTGTTCCAGGTCAGCCCTCCCAAGGCATCAGTTTCCTGAGGCTTTTGCAGCCCGCAAGAACAAGGTGATCTCTGCATCTCCGAGGTGAGATCTGTTCCTGATGCGTTTTCCCCTCCAGCCCAGCCCTGGATCAGCAGCATCTCCTCCTTGTCTCTGACTGCAGCTGATATTTCCTCACCTTCTTTACTTTCAGCTCCCTCCTCACCCTCTGGGGTTCTTGCAGCACCTCCTGAGATGGAGCTGCTCAGCCCCTGTGGGGTGTGCTGGCCCTTCCCAGAGGGATTTGGGCTGCCTGCTCCAGCTATCCAGAATTTCCAAGGGCATTTTCTGGGCTCCTTCACCTCTCCTGCAGCACGAGAACTGCAACCCGAGAGGCACAGCTTTCCCACTGCTAATCACTGCTGTAATTAACTGCTGGAATATTTTCACATTAGAATCACAGCTGATGAGATGCAAACCAGTAAGGGCTTCTAGAGGATGCAAAAAATAAAAAAAAAAAAAAAAAAAGATGCCTTAAATAAAAACCTCATGCCCTTGGAAGAACTGCATGGACTGGCTTACAAATTACCAGAGTGCATCCATGAGAGAAAAAAAAAACAAAACAAAACTTTTCTACAACAGTTGGAAAAACAAGATTAAAAAAAATTCCAAAGAACGAGAAAAGTCAGAGACATAAAAACATCTCCTGGCTTGCAGAGTTGGGCAAGAAGGCATCTGGCAAGGAGAGACACCTTGGCTGGTGGAAGAGGCACTGACAAAATGTGTAAACAGTGAGGAAAGCGGGATTTAAGGAAGATGTGCATATTAAAATGAAGGAAAACAGCCTACGAGCATAAAAGGGTACAACACAGATCGAGACATGCCTGGTACAAAAGAATTAGCAAAGGCAATACCATGAGGCCTAGATCGAGAGGCCTTCTGGAGCCCTTTGTTTTGGAATGAAAACTTAGAGAAGGAAGAAAGTTTGTGGAAGTGAGAGGCTCTGGGGACTCCTTCCTGGGTGCTCTTCCAGCAGTGAGAAAATGCACTTTATTCCACTGTTATGGGAACAGGGAGTTCAGTGTTCTGAGCAGGGAAAACATTTGTGCTGTTGTTTATTTTGATGGGACTTGGCCTGGTGCTTAAACACTTCTCAGAAGGGTTTGGGGCTCACTGCAACAGAAAGATTTTCTTGTTTGTGAGGTCCAGTTCAAATAGGAGGTTTCCATAAAAATACTGAGTTCAATGAAACTTGTAGAGGAAGAAATCAGTGGTGGATTTCCAGGGAGGATTTCCAGGGAGGATTTCCAGGGTGGTTTTCCATGGTAGTTTTCCACAGTGGATTTCCAGAGTGGGTTTCCAGGGTGGATTTCCACATAGTATTTCCATGGTGGATTTCCAGAGTGGACTTCCAGGGTGAATTTCCATGGTGGATTTCCAAGATGGTTTTCCAGGGTGCATTTCCAGAGTGGATTTCATGGTGGATTTCCAGGTAGCATTTCCAGGTTGAATTGCCATGGTGGATTTCCAGCGTGGAGATTTCCAGGGTGGGTTTCCATGGTGGATTTCTGTGGTGGATTTCCAGGGTGGGTTTCCAGGGTGGAGATTTCCACGGTAGATTTCCAGGTTGGATTTCCGGAGTGGATTTCCAGGGTGCAATGCCATTCCTCAGACACCACCCTCCAACCTGTGCTAGGCCCAGCAGGGAAAACCAGAGGACTCCTTGGGGTGGCTGGTACCCAAGCAAGGATTTCACAGCATTTTAAACTGAACCCACAACACACCCCTTCGAGAGCAGGGGTGGTGCTCACAAACCCCCAAAAGACACCAGGACACCTTGCACCCATCTCAGAGGGAGCTGGAGCTAAGGATAGAAGTGGGATAGCCAGGAATGTCAGAGGGGAATGGCAGTGCTGGTGGGAGCTGTGGAGATCACGTGGGAGAACTGCACTGGAGGAGGGGGAGAGGGAGAGGATGGAGTGGGGATTGCCCTGGTGGAGCCACCACAACAGGAGGGGATTTTCCTGGATGGGTGACGAATTCCTAGGTCAGGATGGGGAGTCACCCCCCTGATCCTCCTCAGCTCTGAGTCACCACAGCCACACATCAAAGAAGCAGCTATAACCTAGATGTTAACTGAAAAAAAAAGATTGTTTAAGGTAATTTAAGAGAGAATATAACACACGGGTTTCCTTTGTCATTATATATTAAGACTGCACAAGAAATCAAACAATTTCCATAATCTGGCCTTCAGGTGTGGATATTTGCTTTAACCAACCGCAAAAAGAGTTTCTGAGTCTCTACTGTAGCAGGACCAGCAGATAATGCAAAGGACATGAACCACTGCTTTACAGCCCTGTTTTGAATATTAACTTTCCAGCCTCTGTTTGAACACAGTTTCTTCCACTAGAGAGTAAGAAACAGTTAAAAAGTCAATTTGAATTTCCTGCCCCTGGAAATCTTCAATGCAATGAAAGTCTGTAATGGATGTCAAGAGTTCCCACTGCTGTTTTTTAGTGCAGAGAACAGGGCAAAGTGGCAGCAACCTACTACAAAATTCAGGAATGCAGTCAAAAAATCTGAGTCTACTTTTGCATTAAATTATCCTGATGGCAGTAAATGCTGGTCAAAGCAAAATACTCCCTTATTCAGTTTATATATAAAGCACTTGAGAGTGCAAGGAATGATAAATACAGAGCTGAGAGAATTCCTGGCTGCATGGAACAGAAAAATCATCACCACACTGAGATTTATTATTTAAGGATCTCTGCTTTTTTTTTCTTTTTTTTTTTTTTTTTTTTTTTTTTTTTTTTTTTTTTTTTTTTTTTTTATAAACGGGAATTTCAAGCGAGCTTACTTATTTTAGGAAAGCAAAATCAGCAAGGAAGGCTGGAATATTCCCTTCCTATTCCAAGACTGGAATATTCTCTTCCTATTCCAAGACTGAAATATTCCCTTCCTATTCCAAGACTAGATCAAAATAAACCAACTCAATAAAGAGGTGCAAACACATTAGTAGATTTAATGTATTTAGATTTCCAGTTATTCATTTAACCTTACAATTATATTTATGAATTTTGCTCCAGTTCAATGTTCAAACCTGGTATTAAATTGTCTTTTGACCAAAAAGCTTACAATGTTTTCATCTTCCTTCTGACACAGTTCTGTGAATTTACTTTCAGCTCTCGCAGGACAAATCCATCAACATCTTTTGCTTTAAGTGGCAGACTGGGCAAAGAGGCCAAAATCTTCACTGGCTGACAGAGAATTAAATCAGGTTTTATTCAGTTTTTTTTAATGCAGGTTTTTTATTCTTAAGAAAGTTCTGCTTGGAGGAAAAACACCTGTTTTGTTTGTTCTCTGGCTGCCGTGGACATGCACAGGCCTCTTGATATCTGTAAATACAATACCCGTCTGTAAATCCAAAATTCCTATGAATAAAGGCCACAAAACTGGTTCCTGATGCCAATATTTGCTATCAGGCACATAGAATTTGATACAGAGACGGCCACACATCATCCCATGGGGCTGTTCCAGCCCTGCCACCCATGTCCTGGTGTCTCAGGGAGCAACTCTGCCCTGCCTGGGAGAGAAGGCAGCTCCTGCTCCAGCCCTGGGGCAGAGAAAGGAAATCCAGCAGCTTCCTGCAGTGGAAGGGCAGGAAAAGGTCCGTGCACTCCTCTGGCTGCCCTGCCTCTACCTGGCAGGGAGATCAACCTTGCCAGAGTGGTTGAAACAAGGAGGCTCAGTGCTGGCTCCAGGTTTGATCTAATGAAATACATAAAAGTGACTGAAACACCTCTCAACGTTTCGCTAACATTTATCAGGATGGCAGACATTAAATTTGAGCATCCCTAAATGTCTTCCCCGTCTGAGCTGCAGCCAGATTGCAGGTAAGCATCCTCCAGCCTTGACCTTTAAGAAGATCCCCTCTGGCATATAAAAGAGAGCAATAACCAGCCAAATTCTATCCCATTGCTCAGCATTATTGCACAAATCTGACTTTGGTTAATGAGCACAAGGTTTTCTTACAGTGAAATAAACATGTAGAATTTCTTTCATTAAACCCATCATGGAATAGCACTGAAAATCTCCCAGATTTACAGCAAATAGGTTTTCAAAATGCTTCTCTTCTTGCACACATTCATTTTGTTTGTTGTTTGCTCTCCAGAAGATGCTTTGACACGAAATTGAATCTCCTCTGCGTGGTTGTGTGTCCCATTAGCATAGCTTCAATAATTTGTGTCAACAGGAAGCTGGAAGGAGCAGAGCTCATCTCTTTTTTTCTGCTCCTCCCTGCAGAGCCCCGACAAATGTCCTGCCAGTGCCCCAATCTGTTGCTCAAGATTTTTAAAGTACAACTGGGAGTGGAAAAAGCACAGGAGACCAACTTAGAGCAGCAACACAGAGGAGAAAACAAGGTGGGGAAGAGCACTAGAAACCATCAAATAGCAAGAAAGGGCAGTTAAAACAGACCTTCCAAGAGAGCAAGGTAAAAATAGAGAAGTTAAATGTCCAGTTAGAGCAGAAAGATGACAGAAAAGCATCTGCAAAAGAAATGCAAAGCAGAACACAGCACATGAAGCCACGGAGTTGTGTAAGCTTGGCAAGAGGAGCAAAACAAGGAAAATATCAACAAACTTGCAGAGAAGTGTTTGGCTGTCTGCTCCCAAATTGAAGGAAAAGAAACAAACAACAACTGTGGGATTTACAGTACTACCAGGTTTGATGAAAAAAGCCATACCCTACCTTCCCTCGGAACGGCGGGGGGTGAGCAAGGAGATAAATTTTGGCATAACCAAGAATTCTGTGGCACTTCTCTATCATTTCAAAGCCCTGATAACAATGAATTCCTACAAGGGGGCAGAGTGTGACATCTGAGGATGTTTCTGCACAGGATGGTTCCCATCTGGAGCTCTGTGTGAGGAACACCAGAACCTTCCAGCTCTCTTCACACACTCCCAGGTATCTCTGCCTCGCTCTCTGCCAGCTCTGGCCCAGAAAACCCTTCCTGCCTGGTTCCTCTGTTCCCACATGCCTGGAGGGATGGAGCAGAGTGCCAGGAGCACACTTTGATGGGGCCAAGCTGCTCAGCACCCTCTCCTCTCCCTGCAGAGCCAGCTGCCTCTCACAGCCTGGGACAGCTCTGCCCGAGCTCAGCACACAAATCCCGGCTTCCCAAATCCCTCTGGGACTCCCAAATCCCTCTGGGATTCTCTCCACCCCCTATTTCCTAAACACAGACCCTTTCTCTACCCTGGCAGCAGCCAGTGAGGGTCACAGTGCTCCCAAAAGAGGGCTGTGCTCCCTCCTTCAGCAGAGGGAATGTGTGATTGAGGCCTCAGCAGATCCTTGAAGCCTCCACAGCACCCCTGCAGCCTCCCAGGAGAACAGATGTGCAGGCAGCTGCAGGGGCTGGGATGCTTCCCCTCTGCACTGAAGGAACCAGGACTACACTCATGGAACTCATGATTTTGTGAGGGTTTTGGCCCTCTTCAGTCATGTACAGCTGCTCTACACAAGTGCAGCAATTCTGGAGTCTCTGCAGGCCTGGGAAGTTTATCACTGCCACAAAGAACCTGGAAGTACCAACCCAGCCCCTGTAATGCCTGTAATTATCACTTCACAGTCAGTTTGAACTGAAATAAAGCCCTTTATTCTATCTACAGCAGCCTTGGACATCGAACCCTGCAGCCCCGGACAATTAAATCAGAGTTTGCCTGTTTGGTCTCACTCAACTCCACCTCCCTGCCCAACTCCACTGATCAGCAAGCCGCTGGACACAGTGGGGTGGGCAGGGAATAAACTGGGCTGTTCCAAAAATCAACCAATATTTGCAACTGAAGCTAAGACCCAGCAGGGTTCAATTGAAGGAAACCCTTCAGCATGCAAGTTTCACATCAGTCATTACAAGAATCACTCAAATGGATGCATGCAGGAAGAATTTATGTTTTTTTTTTTTAATTCAACACAGGACACTGTGCACGTTTTGTATTTTTTTTATTACATGTTGTTTTGTTGGGGTTTTTTAAATATTATTTCCCCAGTCTAAATAATGAGATTTTACCCACTGCTGCAAGCACTGATATCATCATCACATTTTCCAGTTCCTTCCGGCCTCCACAATCACCCCACACAACTCCATAGAACCACAGAATCTTTGAGGTTGGAAGAGCCCTCTAGGATCACCAAGACCAGGCACTAACGTTGAATTTTTAAGTCCACCACTCACCCTCGTCCTTAAGTTCCACATCTACGTGGAACCTAAATCTTAAATCCCTGTAGGGACAATGACATCATGTACTATGAGAAAGTTTGCATACAGGCTCCTAAGCCTCAGTTAAGGGAAACCTTCCTTATTTTCTCAATGACATTTTCTGAAGGAAAACAGATAATTTAAATGATATCAAATATAAACTTTGGATAATTAATGATGATCTTTTCTTTCCTCTTTACTTTTTCTTTTCATGAACGCTTTACAGCAGGATCAACACCCCTTTAAACACGAGTAAAACTGTCAGGTGAACTGGGAATCCTACAAGGGCAGTGGATGTTTTCGCCTCACCTTAACTCAGAGTAGCTGCAAATTGAACCAGGTACAATTCCAGTCTTGTTTGATGGGGTTATTTCATGCCCAAGACAACTCCTTCGCAACATGACCCTGCACTGAAACATTCTAATGTTTTAATAGTAATTCTTCAGCGAGGGCATGAACCTTAAAATGGTTCCTTCACAGCTCTGCAATAAAGAGCTCACTCTTTATTTATAAAACGCATGCTTTCCCCCCAGCTTTCTGACATCCTCACTAGCATTTAATTGAAATCCACCTCGAGCCAGGGCCATGAATTCTCCATGAGCTAAGTGTTATCACGGAGGCAAAATAACCCTAGTGCTGTAACAACCCCGCACTACGAACGTGTGTCAGAACACAAACATCTCACCACACACACTCATTCCAACATTCTCTTCCCCCTGGCTGCTCACAGCCTGGCTTCTCACAGGGCTGTACAGTGCTCTGAACTTCTGCTGTGCATTTGGAGGAGCTGTGCATGCCCTGACATCGGGGAACACAAGCTTTAAGACCTGTTCTCAGTACATTCCTGGCAATCGTCCCACCACTCCCCACCTTTCAATAATACACCTCAGATCAAACACAAATTTGTTCTCTGTCTGTTGAAAAATGCACAGAAAGCCAGAGCACAAGAAGAGCTTTCCTGGAAAATCAAGGGCAGGTGCTGCAGTTTGTGACACAGAGTGTGAATCTGCCCTCGGAGCTGAAGAGATGTTGTGCATCTGGAGCTGTGTGCTCCAAAACCAGCAAACACCTGACACGGTGAAGAGCATTCCTTTAAAACCCAAAGATCTTGTACGCTGAGTTCTAACTCTCATTTTATTTGAGAGCCCTTTTATTCCCAGTCTCACTTCCCTGACTTCCCCTCCTAGCAGATCTACACTCCTCCTAATTTTGCTCTGGTATAAGGAAGGTTCATTGCCCATGCCCAACTCAGTAATTTCCCATCCTTTTAAGTCCCCATTCCATTGCACATCCCCCTTTTTCTCCCCTGCTGTTACCAAAGTTGTAATTCCCTTCTGCCACTCCACATCTTACCTGCAGGAAAGTCAATCTATTTCTCGTGAATGAATAAAGATTGTTACTTATGGCTTTATGTCGTGTTCTGCTTCCCCGTTTTGCACTTGAAATGTTTGTAGAGAGAACTTTCACACAAATATCAGGGCAGTGGTGTTGACAAAGGGGTTGCGCAGGAAGGAATCCCTGCCATGCTGCAAAGAGGAGGCTGATTGATGGTAAATCCATGGCCATGGCCATGTGGGAGCACAGAGGGTTTTACCCTCACTTTCAGCAGGCAGCAGCAGGCTGAGGAGTGCATTCCCAGGCATCCACAATTTTCAGCAGGGATTTCACCCAGGCAGGGAGCACACACAAGATTGGTCCAGCCAAACAAGGCAGACAATGATACTGGCAAAACCAAGATTGCCTGGATTCTGCTGCATCCATGAAGTTGGCTGAGTTAATGGATTTTTTACCCCTCAGGGTGACTATTTTGGTATGGCTCTATAGAAGCAAAGAATATCCTGAGTTGGAAAGGACCCACAAGGGACATTGGAGTCCAACTCCTGGTCCTGCACAAGACATCCCAAAAATCCCCCCATGGGCCATGAGTTCTTCCACTGTTTTCCTTTCCTAAATCTGATGAGGATTTCATGCTGCTCTGGGATCTACACAGAAGTCTCTACATCTCCCAGCACCACCAACAACACAAGGCAGGATATTCAGTTTAAAAAGCCAAACAAAGCCCCTTGTGTTTGCACAGAAATTATTTCTGTGCTCACACTAAAAGCCAACACTCCTCACTAGGACCCACCTGAAGGGCAGTGTTAAAGTGATAAAGACACAGATATGGCAGTCTGTAAGAAGGAATTATTCCTTTACTTTTTATTGCATATAAATGCTCCTGACTTTGCCTCCCCACCCAGCTTTATTGCACCCGGTGAATCAAGGCACTGGAAAATGCCACACAGCTGGAAAATGTGATGCACTAAAATAATGAATTCAGTAATGTACAGTGTGTACTGAGAAGTTGTAAATGCTCTATCAATTATTTATTCCTCCCCTGCAGCAGTTTACTGCAGCATAAAAGGATAATAAAATAGGCTGCAAGAGGAATATGTTAAAAACTGCTGACAGTTGTTTGGAGGGGTTTTCATAGCAAGTATTAAAAAATTAACATCTTCAAGGCAATAAAAAATATTGTAGTAAAACTTCCCCGCAGTGTGAAAAATATTGACAACTGTTCTTGTCTTACCCAGATGCAGAGGAAAAAAATGATGTTTTGGCTATTTATAAGTGGGATTTTTTAAAGTTGTGTTAGCTTTTGGACAGTGGAACTATAGGAGCAGTGACTGCACCGTGCATCAGCACCTTACAGCACCACATTTTAACTTGCTGCTGCTCATGTTTAGTTCTTTATGAACCACAAGGATCACCAAAGTCTACCTTCACTTCTACAAAACTTGTCAAGAAAAGCGGCATTGGTTTCTCCAGTAAAACTGGCAAAGATCAGTGGCTCTCCAGGGTACCTCAGTGCTCCAGGGGCAACTGAAAGGACCAACTCCTACCCCAGAGGCACAGGATCATGAAAAGGGCTTTCAAATGAGGAAACGAATTGCTTCAGACTTCCTTGCTAAAGCATAGCCCCAAAAATTTCACAGGAATGAGGAAAACACTGGCTAGAGCCTGTTCAAATTATGTTCAAAACCACAAATATGAGAAATATTCTCTGCTTGCTTTTCCCAGGCAAATTGTGAATAAACACTCTTTCCTCACTTGAGGAAGCATGTTCGCAGTGGGGAGGCTTTCCGTTGGATGCCTCACTTATTTCTCTATTTGTACTACAAAGATCTTTCCTCTCTGCCTCCACACTGGCTCTTTGAAAATAAAAAAATTAAATATCATAGTTTGGTTTTTAATTCTTCCCCTATTTCAATGCTCAGCAAGGGAAGATTGATAATCAATGTTTGTGAAGGGGAATGAAACACGCAATTAAAGAAAGTCTTTGCAGGAGCCGAATTTCCAGGCCCAGGAAATTTCCAGGTGCTGTGATGCCTTAGGATTTAGCTTTTATATTTTTCAAATCCTGTACTTCTCTAGTGGATAACTCCGAACTCCAGATAGAGTGTTAGTTACTGTCTTCAGGTTTTGGTCAGACAAAACAATTCCTCTGAACCTGGAACTCAAGGGCACCACACTACCTCACACCCCAAAAAGTATCAACAAAAATGAATTGGGGAAGAGCAAACTGGGAGTAAATGACTTCATTACCTGCAGCTGTAATTGGAGGATTAACCCCTGATACAGAAATGGTCCAAACTTATAATTGTCTGAAAAACTCATGACCATTGTCCGTGCTGGGTGCAACCTCTGGGAGGCTCTGACTGCCCAAGGTGTGCCTGCTGAAGGCCTTCAATAAATCCCCACTTTATTCTCTTTATTCAGTTTTTTTATGCAGGTTTTTTATTTTTCAGAAAGTTCTGCTTGGAGGAAAAGCACTGTTTATTTGTTCTCGGGCTGCCCTGGACATGTCCAGGCCTCTTGCTTCACTTGAAACCTGTAAATCCAACACCCTTCCGTAAAACCCCAAATTCTAGCCTAACCTCCATTTTGGGGAGCCACCCCGAGGCCCCAGCAGCACTCACCACCCAGGGCTTGTCACAGAAGTTGTAGATGGACTCGAGGGAGTTGACGCTGGGCACGCCGGCGTACTGCATCCCGATGATCAGGTTGCGAAAATCCTCGTTCTCCGCCATGCTGTAGGAGTGCTGCCGCACCAGCACGAAGTCGGGCCGGAATGACCTGCCAAGGAACGTGCACAGGGGTGAGAGCCCACCAGCAAAATGGGTTTCTGGCTGTTGGAACCCTGGGTACTGAGGATTTCAGGCTTTCTGTGCTGACAGGCACTGACCCCCAAGCAAACGCTGCATTCCACCTGAGGCCATGGAGAAGGCTTCCAAAATTGAGTGACAGCACTGGGATTGTGGGTGTGTAGTGTGAATAGAAGTGTGTGATATCACAGGGTGCAAAACCTAGATTTTAAGGTTTTAGTATATAGTAATATATATATGGCAAGATGGAGGTCTTAGGCATAGGCCAGTCCTTCTCCTTTCACTTTCTTCTTCATGGGTTTGGCTGGTGTATTGCAATTGGGTAGCAAAATCCACATTCGGACCACGGGAGTCTGGTTATTGGGTCAAAAGTAAAAATAATTGAGGTGTCATCTCATAATTGGATAATTTGTGCTTAGAAGACCTTGGAAAGAGGTAGAGAGAGCCATTTTCTGCCTTGTTAGCTAGAGCTCACAACTCGTGAGACTGTACTATAGATAAGAATTAATAAACATCTAAGTCCAAACACAAAAACTGTGTCTCCTGTGCTTTAATCCTGGCTCTAAAAGAAGGAAAAAAGATAAGAAATCCACAGTTTTCCTTCAACAGCAAAATGTGCAGAGGAGGGGAAAATGGCTGGTGGGTGAAGTAGGGAAGGGCTGGAAGAACAGCAAACCAAAGGGAAGTGATAAAAGATGGAAAGAGCCACGATGGCTTCATGAGCCATCATAAAGCTTCATGTTTTTCTTGAAGCCATCGTGGCTCTTTCCATCTTTTATCATTTCCCTTTGGTTTGAAATGACAAAAGATGGAAAGAGCCACGATGGCTTCATGAAAATCTGCAACACCCTTGATCTGTTCAGCATCCCCTCAATAATGGGGTTCCATTAAGAGGAGAGAGAAATTATCATGGATTTCAGGTTGTTTTCCTGCTCACAGATAAATCACATCTATAATCTCTAGTCCTTGGATTGTGTTCTCCAGTTTCTGAGCAGTGACAAGCAAAACTAAAGCAGGCAAAGGGCTCTGCCACAAACTTGGGCTCTTGGGGAAATTTTTTTTTCTCCACAATTATTGTCAGGCTGTTTTAAGGACAGTAAGGGCTGAAGCAACAACATTGCAGGCAAAAGGAATCAGACCGTAATGAAAAGAATCACAACTGAACTTTTGATCAAAGAGACTTGTCAAAATGAATTTTTAGACTTAGAACTGCATTTCCCCGTCTTCTCTGCGGTATCTGATCAGCATTTCCCCTGCTGCTCCCTGTGGTTTCCCGCCTATCACCCCACACCTTTGCCAACAATCTGACACCATCTTCACCTCGCTCCAACCCTGACATTTTGTTACTGGAGAAGGTTATGGGAAACAGAAAACACAAACCAACAGGACAGAGCCTCCAGAACAGGGGCAATTCACTCCTAAATTTGGCTGTTGAAAGAGTCTTTTCTGCATTCCAATCGTATAGGGGAAAAAAAAACCCTGACTAGCTTGAAGATTTCAACCTCCTCAAAGAGGTGTAACTGCAGGGTAAATTAAATCAGCATAATAAATTGGTGAAATTATTTACATGCCTTGAATAAACACAAGCCGTTTACTGGAGTGAGACACTGTGAAGATTACAAAATGATTTGGAAGTCTCAGTCTGATAGAACAAAAACAACAAAACAATTAAAATCCATGTTAAAATTGCTTCAGCAGTTCTGAGATCCCAGCTTGGATGCAGCAATGAAAGTAGATTAGCTGGATTCTTAAATTTCAAGAATCACAGAACTGTTTGGGTTGGGAGGGAGCTTTATAAATCTCATTTTCTTTTCTAGTGAATGCCAGGACACCTTCCACTATCCCAGGTTGCTCCAAATCCTGTCCAACCTGGCCTTGGACACTTCCAGTAATGGGGCATCCACAGCTTCTCTGGGCACCCTGTGCCAGTGTTTTACCACTCCCACTGTAAAAATTAAAAAAAAAAAACCCAAACCCGGGTGATTTGGCAAAAGCAACATTGTAGATCTGCTGTCAGGAGTTGTTGAAATGGCATTGAAACTCAATGAGCAAAACCTGTAAAGAAATCCTTGCCTTTAAACAGGATTCCTAAAAAATATCTGCAGCACAGCTCTGAGATGTTGTGATCGAGGTTTCACGGGTAGTGCCAAGAGTTTGGAACATGGAAATCCAATTTACTGGCCCAGCATGAATATAATACTTAGAGGATTAATGATGCCTTCATCAAAATTGCAGATCCCTCAGTGAAAGAAAGAGGCAACTTTTAATTATTAAAATGAAGGGGATAACACATCCCAGACAGCGCTGTGGTTTCAAATAAAAGAACAGAAAGTGTCCTCTCAAAGACCCATTTAATGAAATAACCAGGGAATGGAGGGAATGTACTTTTTAAACACTAAAAATAAAGAAATACGATTTGCTTTGCAAAAGTTCCTCAAAGGAATATGATGCATTCCCATAATTGTTCTAGTTCTGTAATTAATGCTGGATGGAGTGACTGCATACAAAAGGAGGTCAGGAGAAAAATTTTAATTGTGGCTCAAGCATCAAGATCCAAAAATCTCAGCATTATGTTACAGAAAATATCATTTTTCATGGTATGATTTTCATTCACGAAAAACAAACAAGTTGTTGCCTGTTAAATATTTTTTTCCTCCTAAACTAAACCAGCAAAATTTTGTCATTGACATTTCTATGATTTTGCTAACTAATAATTTGCACATCAATCTACGACACAAGGTCACTTTGGGCCTCAAATTGATAACAAATGTCTCCAATTACCACAGAAACAGAGAACTGCTCTCCCATCGTGTCTGCACCTCCCTCTCACACCACAAACCTCACCCCCAGGTATCTCACACCAGATTTGAGGGAAACTTATCAGCTCAGGTAGCTCCATTTAGGTAAATAATTTGGCCATAAAACTGTAATACTACAAAATCCCTTGTTATCTCATTCTCAGAGTTATCTGATGCCACAAGGGTCCTTTTTTTCCTAACATAAGCAGCACTTTCACCAAGTTTTCTCATGACCTGCAAAGCTTTGGAGATGTTATTTTCTGGAGGCTCCCAGCCCTCACTTTCTCCTGATATGTTTTGATGGTAATTTGGCCTTGATGCTTTTTAAAGTACTTTTTGGAATACTACAGAAAAGCCACTGGGGAGCAGCAATCAAGATTTCTTGGCTCCTAAACTTCCATCATTGGGTAAAAAATTCCACCAACCCTAAGAAATATCAGATCTCTCACTCTTCTAAGGAAATAATCTTGCGGATTTGGCATGAGATCATTGTTTTTGTATCAAACTGCAATATTTTTATAACATGCCAGAGATTAAAGAATTGGAATTTTGAAGCATAAACTTACTTTGAATATTTTTTTCAGGGAGTTTTTGGTGGGTTTTTTTTGTTTGGTTGGGTTTTTTGACTTTTTTTAAATTGTTGTTGATTTTTGTTTTGTTTTGTTTTTACATGAATGAATAGACATTTTCAAATCCTTTATTCGGAGAGACGTTCTGCAAACAGTGAAAATCCAGGACATGCTTGTGTGGCTCTGCCTTTAAATTTAATTTTTCAGCCAAACAACTGCTACACTTCACTCACACATAACTGCACCAGCCGAAATAGGAGCAATTCTCACAATTTAAATAAAATAATGGATTTAATTTTGCTAATAATTTTGCCAATGTAATACTTTGGCTGATATAACTTTTCTAATACTTCCTTCAGTTTTTACTTTGCCCTGTCTTCTCCCCTCACATTTATGAGGCTGTTGATGTCCTCACTGAAAAAAAACCAAAAGTTAAATTTATCCTGCCTTCATTGGCATCACCCTTTTTGGACAAAACAGCTGTTGGGAAATCTGAAGTGTTTAAACTGAAATGTTTCAAACAGACTGAAATATTCCAGGAACTGCCCTGAGAGGAGTGTTATGACTTGGTCTGTTTCAATAGAAAATATTCCATGTTGGAAATAAATTCTGCTATTCTGGGAAAGTCTGGCAGGTACAAAATCACCAAATCTGGGTCCTTCTGTAGCAAGCATAAAACCCAAATCAATAATCCCGACTACCAACCATGTATTCTTTATTCTGGACTTCGCTCCCTTAATAAATCCATTTTCCCCATGATTAAAATGTCAAGATGTGTCCTCCCTGTCACAAAAGGGTTGTCACAAATCAGATATTTTATTTCCTGCTTTCCCTGAGGGGCATCACTCAGAATCCACAAACACAACCAAAGCACTCAGCACCTTTCCCATCCACACATGATGCCATTTGTTGCTTTTTGCTGTTATTCCGTTTAGTTTCTCTTACCTGACAACTTTGGTGCCATTTCGAATTACTTGGACATCAACTGCATAATTGCCATCAGCATGGGCTATCAAGTTGATTTCTGAAAATTCTGCCTATGAAGAAAAGACTCCCATTAGTCAGTCTGGTTTATTTTACCTTTTTTTTCCTAACTCCCTCATTTTCAGCATTAGGGCCTGAAGTGCTGGCAAGATACATTTGAAATAAAATGAGCACGGAGAGGGCATTGATCCAGCAGTATTTGTCATGTATGACACATCACATTTTAAAAGGTTTTAATCCAAAGAGAGCAAAAGGTAAAAAAAAATCTGAAGATGGATTATGGGGCAGCAGCAAGTGGAACCATGTCTGCACAGAAATGTGGGGATTATGTTTCTGCTTGCACAATGTTATCAAAGAGATTAATACAGGCTTAACACTGACATGAAGTTTTGAAGAAAACAGTACAAAAGCAGAATTAAAGCAACATTTTCTTATAGAATTTAGCACCTCCTCATACTGCTCACCCCTTTCGATTTTCTTCGTGTGCATTTACTCTTCTTTTTAAAAGATCTGGTGCTAATGAGCAATTGTCTCACCAAATTCTCAATTAAAGCACTTTTTCAAAAGTCTTCTCACACTGGAAATGTGGAATTTAAAGGGAGCCGCTCCCATACTCTGAATCTGCAGCTATTTGAAAGGAAAGGACAGGATGTTTTTCATTTATCCCCAGCCTTTCACCAGCTTAGACTCTCAAGGCACTTCACAATAACATCACCCAGCAGAAGAATTGAAATGCAGCCAAACTGTCTTCTGGTGGATAAATAAAAGTGTCTTTGCAGTCCCGGACAGCAGCACAGAATAGAGAGTGTCACAATGCTCGTTAGTCTGCTCGGGAGCAATGGAATCACTGCGAGTCCTCCCCGGGCAGATCTGCGAGGATTTCACACCCTGCTGCTCAGGGAAGGCAGCGCTGAACTCTTCCTCCCACTGCTGCAGCTCAGGCCTTGGTTTGCAGCACAGAGCTCTCCCCGTTAAACCCAGACACCCTCACACCTCTGGGACAGCACAGGGGACACTCCCAAGCTGCTGCAAAAACTGTGCAAATGGGGAGAAAATGGAATATTTGTACAGGCACTGAAAATATCAGACTCAACCGACTGAGACTGAGAACGCGTATCTCCAATTAAGAAATCATTTTAAAGGCTTCACAAAGGCTTGGGGTGTGATAGAAGGCACTGTACATTGAGAAAGGCAGGGGGAAAATGAAATAATTACTATTAATAAATGGCGTTGGCAGCAGGGCACTGCAGTAGTTGCTATTTGTGTGTTGATGTGTGACAAAGGGATTTCTGCGGCTCAGAAACTCCCAGGCTCCCTCTGATGAAAGCTCTGGTCCCGCTGTGCAGCACAGGAAGGGAATTCCAGGTTTACCCCGAGTTTTTGCTCCTGTTAAAGAGATGCGGTGTGTGCTGTCAGCTGCCTGCTCTGACCTAGGTGTGAATGGACAGATCAGTTGTCTTCCGTCTCCTGCCTCTCCCTCACCACTCCTGAAGACCCCTGGCAAAGCTTTCCCTGTTCCCAAGCCAAGGGCATCAGATATTCAGTGGTGTGCTGGACCATTACAGTGAATTTGGATAAGCTGGATCCAGACAGTTAATGAGAATTTCCCCTCACTCCATGGAAATCCAACGACAAAACAACTCAAGGACTGATGCTTCATACAGCAGCATCTGTTTGAGGAATTCGAAATTCAAAGACAGTGAAAAGATTTCTTTAAATCCTTAGTTTCAGCTTAAATAAAATCAACATAATTCTAGAGCACCTTAAATTCTATCTCCATATTTATTCCTATTTATTATGGATTTTTTTTTTTAAACCCCCACAAGCTAGCACTGCACCCAGAGCCCATTTATATTCCTGAGTGGGGAATTAGTGATACAGAACTGCCACACGTAATTCATGGAGTGTCTGGGAACTTCACAGTCTCTAAGCAACAACTTCTGAATACAAGATGTTTTTCATGCTGTGAAAATTATGGTCAAAATGCCCTAAGAAGAGCCCACTTTGGGTGCCAAAAAAGGGCTGTTGTGGTTTAACCCCAGCTGGCAGCTCAGTCCCACATTTATTCCCACCCAGAGGGATGGGGACGGAACCAGAAGGGTAAAAGTGGGAATTTTTCGCGTTGGGATAAACAGAATTCAAGAGAGAAAGCCAAAGCTGTGAGTGGAAACAGAGGAAATCAAACCCTACAGCAGTTAAAGGGGGGAAAATTAACTCTGCCCCAGCCCAAACCATCACATTTCCTTAATTGTGAGGAGTTTGGGGTACAGACTTTGTGAATTTATTTGTACATGTATGCACAGAGAATCACGGAATCACTTAGGTTGGAAAAGCCCTCTCAGATATTCTCCATTATCATTAATCCAAGGCCACCACCAAACCATGTCCCCAGGTGCCACATCCACAGAGCTTTTAAAACCCCCCAGGGTATTTTAAATTCCTCCATGGAGGTATTGTATACATGTGTTAAATAGAAGTGTTGCTACAAATGCACAGATAGAAAAACAACATTCAGGTGAAGTTAGTTACCTGTTCCACCTTTATGTCGTACTCTCCATGGACCTTTTTCCCACGAAAAGCCTTGGCCCTGAAGGGAAAAAAAGGAGAGAAAATCAAGGATTTATGTCTCTGTAATCAGTGTCTATAGAAGACTTCCTGTACTGCCTTCAGTGTGTTGAAAACACATAAATATACTAATTAAATCTACCTGATGCACATACACAATTCCCCTCCTTTGCCATCCTTGTATTCTTCATGCCATCCCATCCCATCCCACAGTGTTTTGTAAGAAAAAGCACGATGTGATTTCCAGCACTGAAGTGAAAATGCACTGGAATGATGAAACATCCTGAAGTACACGTTTCACGGTTGTTAAATAATAGAAAAGGAGTCCCATTAAACAGGTACAATCTCACTCTCAAAGTCCACAAATCCAGTGGAAATTCATTTCCATGTGAACATCTCCTAACAACCATTCCTGTTCATCTTTATCCACGTAGTTCTTTTAGAAAAACTGGTTTATTTGGAACACCATGCTTAGAAAACTCACATTGTTTTAAAAGTATCAGAGCACTGGAGACTGCTGTTGTCAGATGTTTGAGTGTCTGGTTGGTTTCCTAATCAGTTTTCCTTTCTCTAGAATAACCTGATATGAAATAATTAATGTGAAGGAGAGTTCATGAGCAATTATTATTCAGCAAGACTGCTGTGACAAAATAGAACTGAATTCACTGATCCAGACCTTACAACCAGACATTCCTCTAGGAATCCATCCCTTGTATCCCTCAGGCTGAATGTATCTGCTTTGGACTAAAAGATAATTTCAACAAAAAAGACAAATCTGTTGATTGAAAGGAATTATTCTAACGCTCTGACGTAGTTGAAGGAAAATGGGATCAGCCTCTCTGCATTTTCTTTGCTCAAGCCAAAGCTTAGAGTAGGTTCCCTGCTTTTTTTTTCTTGCAGAAGGAAAAATTTGCTGCACAATTCAAAACCTGAACACCACAGAACATCAGCTCAAGAGTTAAAGAAGAGCAGCTTTGTCCATTTCCAACATCTAACAAAATGCTGTTGTATTACATGAAATCTACCTCACCCTTGAAAGCAATACCAATACATACATTAATAATTTATTTCCACCGTGGTCCAGAAGAATTTCACCACTGGTTTGAACAGTGGATGATGAAAATTTCTCAATAATCAAAGGAGAATGCTGCCTTGGGCAGCATTACCTAAGGAATAAGGGTATTTCTTAAGGACATTCCTTAAGGATATGGATAATGGATGGTAGAAGTGTTTATACTGAAATCACACACTAAAATATTGCCCAACCATTAATTCTGTATAAACATGCAATTGGGAAGAAGAAAACGAGGAAGAAAGCATTCATATTATTATTTTTTTAACTGTATTCGTGCAATAAATACACAGGAAAGATGAAGTTTGAAATCCATTGTTCTGTTCTAGGAGATGCACGCTCAGCTTTGTGTTACCAAATATTTTTGCCAATACTAAAAGCAGAAGTTAAATACAAACCTAATTTACAGAAACATCATTAATCACTTGATCATCTTTCCAAATTTGTTTTGGAATCCCATAGGAGGAATGCGAGCATCACCTCTTGAAAGCTTTGGAGATTCTGGACATGTTTTATGGGAAAACCCAGGAGATTTGTGCCAGAGCAGGGAGGAAGGTCTC